>SJYX01018190.1:0-31083 GCA_006410675.1 Oreotragus oreotragus | reverse complement strand
TAATATTTTAATGTTAATTTTTAAATGTTTCATTTTAAGGCAGTGAAATAAGCCCAGGTTGCTGGTGGCTGCCATATCAGTCAGTGCAGGACTAAAGGTCCATCAGCTGTTAGTGGCCTGCCCAGATACCCTGGGTCCTCACCATTTTTTCTGCACTGCTGGCTGGCATCCCAGCCCAGATGCTCTGCCTGAGCCTGCGTTGCTCTTGCAGGCGAGGAGTGTCTCAAGAGTTCACGCCGTCCCCTCCAGCAGCCCCCAGCCAATGGCCAGCAGGAGCAGGAGTGTGCATACCCCAGCTCCCTCGTCCCTCGAGCCACGCAACTTCGCAGTTCGTGCTCGGCAGAGGCCCCAGTGGGACTGAGCCCCCTCTGCCCACCACAGCCACCTAATCACAAATGCACCCTGGACAGGCTCCCTCCCATCCCTCTCCTACTCCCTGACTCCTCCTGGGGCTTCCTGGTGTCACCTCCCACGTAAACTGCTCGCATCCCAAACCTTGTCTCAGGGCTATCTGCTGTTCCTCCTCCCCTCTCTTCCTTCCTCCTCCTCCCTCTCCTCCTACATTTTAGTACCTTAAGCCTCTTTTTTAAAAATGTTTTGTTTCAGAATAATTTTATTTTCTTTTATTATTTTTGTTTATTTATCTTTGACTGTGCTGGGTCTTCGTTGTTGCCTGCGGGCTTTCTCCAGTTGCGGCACATGGGCTTAGTTGCCTTGCAGCACATGGGATCTTTCCGGACAAGGGGTAGAACCCGTGTTCCCTGCATCCGGCAGGAAGCAGAGAGTTCCTACATTTTCTCCACCCAGCTTCCCCTCCTGTTAACGTCATATATTGCCTGGTAGGATGATCAAAACCAGGAATTAGTACAGGTAGAATATCATAAACAGACCTACAAACCTCATTTGAATTTCAGTAGTTTTTTTCTGGGAGTGTCCCCTTCCTGGTCCAGGACCCCCCCCAGGATCACTCATTTCATCTCGTCATCACATTGCCTGGCATCCTTCCTGCCAGAATAGTTCCTTAGTCTTTCCATGTCTTCCACGACCTTGACATTCGTGAAGAACACTGACCAGGATTTTGCAGAGGGTCTTTTAACTTGGGTCTGTCTGATGTTAGCTCATGGTTGGACTGGGATTGTGTGTTTCTCCCCAGAATCCCCCAGGGGGCTGATGTTGCATCCTCCTTGGTGTAGGTAGTCAGGAGACTCCAGAAGTCGCTGGGTCTCATCAGTAGTGATGTTATGATCACGTGGTCAGGACCCGTGACTCTCCTTTCCCCCGGAAAATTACCTTCTTACTTTTCAAATTTGTAAATATCTTAAGAGAGGTCTTTGGCAGTGTATAACCAATCTGTTTCTCCTAAAACATTCACCCAAGCATTCTAGCATTTCTCCCATTGATTCAATATGTCGCCTACATACAAATGAGTTCCATTCCAAGAGCCCATTCATAAGCCCAGTGAACTCGTAAGTTCAATAAAGTTAGCCTAAAGTGTCAGTCACTCAGTAGTGTCCAACCCTTTGCAACTCATGAACTGTATAGCCCACCAGGCTCCTCTGTCCAGGGAATTCTCCAGGCAAGAATACTGGAGTGGGTTGCCATTCCCTTCTCCAGGGAATCTTCCTGACCCAGGGATCAAACCTGGGTCTGCTGCATTGCAAGTGGATTCTTTACTGTCTGAGCCACCAGGGAAGTCCAAGTTACCCTAGGTACTCCACTAATACAGTTAGCTATGTAGTACGTTTTACACAAATAATACATAAACAAACACCAAAAATAAAGAAAACATTTTTAATCTTACAGTACAGTGCCTTAAAAGTACAGTAGCACAATACAGTCAATGGCTGGCACGCAGGGGCGGGCATCAAGTGAAGAGGCAAGAAGAGTTACTGACTGGAGGAGCTAGAGAAGGTGGGAGATGGGAGAGCTGAAGGATCGTCAGCAATAGACGGGAGGGCAGGTTGCAGCGTCACTCATGGCACAGCTTCTGGTTCCTTGTGGATTCAACTCTATTTACGCTCCTGAAAAAAAACAATCCAGCGGTGTCTTGATAGTAGCTCTTTTTTGCCCCCCCTTTCTTCATCATAGATGACACGGCAGCTGCTGGGTTGCAATCTGAATGGCTGTGGCAGCTTCCGTGTACTGTTCTGCATTCGGTCCTGTGCTTCCCCAAACAAACAGAGCCTGCTGAGATGAAGAAAACCCCTCACCATCTCCTGCGCCGCGAATCCCTTCGATTTTTCAGCGGCTTCTTCCTCTTGTTGCTCCACTCCTTCAATTATGTTCCCTTTTGTTTCCACTGTTATTCCTTTGGCACGTCTAAGCAGTGCCAGCTATGTCGCTACTGCTTTAACGCTTGCTTCCGGACATCCAGAAAGTGAAAGTGTTAGTTACTCAGTCGCGCCTGACGCTCTGTGATCCCACGGACTGTAGCCCACCAGGCTCTTCTGTCCAGGGAATTTTCCAGGCAAGAATACTGGAGTGGGTTGCCATTTCCTTCTCCAGGAGATCTTCCCCACCCAGGGATCTAACCTGGCTCTCCCATATTGTGGGCAGATTCTTAACCAGTTGAGCCACCAGGGAAGCTTCCAGACNTCTTCTGTCCAGGGAATTTTCCAGGCAAGAATACTGGAGTGGGTTGCCATTTCCTTCTCCAGGAGATCTTCCCCACCCAGGGATCTAACCTGGCTCTCCCATATTGTGGGCAGATTCTTAACCAGTTGAGCCACCAGGGAACCTTCCAGACATCCTGGGCTTGAAATAAAGATGCTGTACTCTTTACTGTAAAGTACACAAAAGCACCATGACTTATAGAGGATGCTCTCACGTGACAGTGTACACCAGACAGGTGGACTAAACTATGTGATTGGACCTGCAAACAGCCATTTGCATCTTTGAAATTTAGCAGCTTGAAGGTTCGTATGTAGGGGACTTACTGTATTTTGTTACGGCAGCCCTAACAAACTCCGTTTATTAACTGCCCATCTTCGGAGAACTCTGGCTTGAACTTTTCCCTGTCATGCGCCTGTTCCTTTGTTTACCAAATACTCCCTAAAGATCGACATTTTATCTTTCCTTAAAAAGACTGTCAAGTCATAAATGAAAAACCTGTATCACTTGCTGCAAAGGGAAGGGACCCACAAGAAATAAAGTTACAGAAAACAAAATGATGCCTCAAAATGTCAATGGGGAAGGGAAGGAACTTTCCCAGGAATTCAGTCATTAAGACTCTGTGCTTACAACGCAGAGGGACTCAAGTTCAGTTCCTGGTTGGAGAGCTAGGGTCCCACATGCTGCACGGCGTGGTCAGAAAGTGAAAAAAAAAAATGCCCATGGAACCAAGGACCTGTATCTTAGGAAAATTAGCCATTGCCAGAAAGAGATAAAGACAGTAGCACCCAACAAAACTTGCTCCAAGTAAGCTCCAGGGGAAGAGAGTGATGCCCCTCACCCCCGTGACCGGCTCCATTCAAGGACCGCTCCCCTTTGACCCTCCTGCCCGCTCGCTCATTCAGGGCTATGATCCCCTGTGATCCTCTCTGTCCTATTCCCCAGTCCCTCCCCTGCGTCTCCCGCTGCCTCCGTGGCTCCACCTCTCCTTGTCTCTCCAACCCACCCTGCATCCAACAACCAGAGGGCTCTTTCAGAAACACAAATCTCTCTTTATTTCAGGAATCATACGTGAATTCACTCCCATCGTAAGAAGATTCAAACGGTGCAGAAATACAGAGAGCAGAAATGAGAAATATGATCTGACCGTGTCCTTTCTCTATTCTGATCTTTTCTAAGGCTCCTCATCAGTCTCTGTAAATTCTAAAGTCAGCGACATTCAAGGTTTGGGTCGGGTCCTGCCCTTTCCCATCTCTCTGCCGTCCTTCAATAAGACCCTCTTAGCCACTCTGATGGCTTGCCACATCCAACCATTCAACTCTCCCTCCCTCCCTCCCTCTCACCGCAGGCCCTTTGCACGTGCCCTTTGCATTCCCAGCATGTTGTTCTCCACCCCCTCCCTCCAGCTTCATCCTTCCTCGCCCTGCGGTCTCAACGTGCTGACACCTTGTGTCTGCGTGGCCTCACCCAGATGTGGGCCCTAGGGACAAGGATTCCAACTGTGCTTTCCTTTCTACAGCTGCCATGTCCAGGGACTCCCCCACAGTTGTGGAGGCTGGAAGTCCAGACTTAAGGTATCAGCAGGGTACGTTCCTTCTTGCTGGCTCAGAGGGAGAGCCTGTTTCCCGCCTCCCTGCTAGCGTCTGGCAATTGCGGGCTGCCCTCAGCACTCCTTGGCCAGGAGACGCAGCACCGGAACCTCTCCCCCTGTTGTGACATGGCCTTCTGTCTGTTTGACTCCTGTGTCTCTTCTTTATCATTGGCTGAGGGCTGCTCTGGGAAGTATTAAACCAACAGTGGCAGCCTAAAGAATTAAGTAGCCCGCCTGCTGAAGTCTGGTTGAGGAGAGAGAATTCTGTTCCCGGCAGAGGGACCGGCATTTGCAAAGTTCTAGAGGTTAGTAAATCATGATGCAGTCAGAGCCTTGAAGAGCACTGAGGGGCTTCCCTGGTGGTGCAGTTGGATAAGAATATGCCTGCCAGTGCAGGGGACACGGGTTCCACCCCTGATTCAGGAAGATCACACAGGCCTCAGAGCAGCGAAGCCTGTATGCCGCAACTATTGAACCTGCGATCGAGAGCCCGTGTGCCACAACGACTGGAGATCACCTGCATTGAGCCTGTGGTCTGCAACAAGAGATGCCGCTGCAATGAGAAGCGTGTCCAGCACAGCAAACAGCAGCCCTTGCTCACCACAACTAGAGAAAGCCCCTGCAAAGCAATGAAGACCCAGTGCAGCCAAAAATAGTAAAATTTTTAAAAAGAAAATTATTGAGGTTTTGGAGACCGGCAGGGGCTTGACTATGGAGAGCTGTGTCAGACACAGAAAGGAACTTGGATTTCAAGAGGGCAGTGGGGAACCATGGGAGAGTTTAGAGCATGGAAGAGACCAGAGGATTAAACTTTAGAAATATGCTTGACTGCTGTGTGGTGATGTACTGAAAGTGTTGTAAACTGGAGGCAAGTCTGTTATGGGAGGATGAAAAATTCAGACCCTAAGGGCTTCCCTGGTGGCTCAAATGATAAAGAATCCACCTGCAACGCAGGAGACCTGGGTTTGATCCCTGGGTCAGGAAGATCCCCTGGAGAAGGGAATGGCAACCCACTCCAGTATTCTTGCCTGGGAAATCCCATGGACAGAGGAGCCTGGCGGGCTACAGCCCATGGGGTCACAAAGAGTCGGACACAACTGAGTGACTATTGCACACACGGTGAACGTCAGTCAGGCGTTATCTCATTTAATTTTCTGACCACCGACCCTACCAGGCACGCTGCTCATCATTACACCCATCTGAAAGATCTGGAGACTAGGGCCCAGAGAGCGTCAGTGACTTACCTGGTCTCGCGTAAGCTTGTTAATGACAGAGCAATGATTCAGGGCTTGAGTAGACTGCCCAGTCAGGTGACAGACTCACGGTGGGAGATCTGGGATAAAGAGTTGAGAGGGGACATGAGGCTGATGGCCAGTGCTCTGGATGAGGAGCGAGGGACAGTTGGAGACCCGGGTAGAGAGGAAGACCTAAGCTGGGAGAATAAAGCTGGTTCGGTGGTCTCCGGGACGTAATGCCTGATGATCCGAGGTGGAGCTGATATAATCACAATAAAAATCAAGTGCACAATAAAGGCAACGCACTTGAATCATCCTGAAACCATCCCCCCACCCCCAGTGCACAGAAAACTTGTCTTCCATGAAACGGGTGTGTGTGCTCAGGTCTGTCGGACTCTGTGACCTCATGGACTGTAACCCACCAGGTTCCTCTGTCCGTGGGATTCTTCAGGCAGGAATACTGGAGTGGGTTGCCATGTCCTACCCCAGGGAATCTTCCCTACCCAGGGATTGAACCCATGTCTCTTGCATCTCCCGAAATGGCGAGCAGATTCTTTACCACAGGGACCACCTGGGAAGCCCCTGGAAACAGGTCCCTGGTGCCAGAAAGGTTGGGGACTGCTATCTCCCAGGTGATGGGGACTTGGACCACCCACTCCTTCTAGCCCAGCCCTGACATTGCACTTCTCCCACTCCTCCCATCAAGTCAGCTAGACCCTGGGGACATAAGAATTGAGACCTGAAGGGTAAGAAAAAGCCAGCCACGGGGAGATAGGGCCTTCCAGCCTGAGGCACAGACTGTGCAAAGGCACTGGGGCAGGATTGTGCTGCGTGTGTTCACGGAAGAACATCAAGGAGGCCTGTGTGTCTGAAACAGAGTGAGCAAGAGGGAGTGAGGGAAAGAGGAGGTCTGCAATTTGGGCTTTAAAACCTCATGGGCAGAGGGTGCCCTGAACAAGTCTAAGTCCCCTGAGAATCTCGAAATGAGTGAACATTGACCCCCTTCTTCAGTGGGTCTCTAGGAGGCTTGGGGAGATGATGATGGCAGAATGTCAGTGAGAAGGCTGGGTCCATGCCATGGTGGGGAGCGTGGACTGCCAAACCACTCTGTGGCACCCCTGAGCTTTACCTTTACAAGGTCCAGGAGCTAGGGATGTGCTGAGACTTCTAGACGTTTTTCCGAAGGCTGCCCAACCCCCAGGTCAGAGCCCCAGGAATTCTGTCTTGGCAGGGGGTGGAGGGACTGGATGTAACAGGATGATGTCACAGAGGCTGGGGGCATCTAGAACCCTGGGGGCTCCTGGTCCCAGTGTTATCTGCCAGGAAGGCCGCCTGGGTAGGTCATCTCCTCCTGGGACCAGCCTTCAAGGACAGAATGCGAGCCTGGCTGCCCCAAGGAGCCGTTTCCCTGTAGGGCCACCAGTGTCCCCGCTGCTCTGCTCAGCTGCCTCTGAGCCACCCCTTCAAGTTCACCTCCATTCCCTCCCTGGCGAGGGGTCCCTTGGGAGGCCCTGGAGATGCCCGGAGGCCTCCCACTGGCGGTCCCCAGCGGGACCTAGCTCCACGCGGCAGCTGGAGAAGGACGGGCCAGCCATGGGGCGGCAGCAGCCAGCTGTGGCCCTGGGGGCAGTCAGGATCTCGCTGGTCCTGCTGGGGCTGCTCGCTCCCTCGCAGGCGGCGGTACGGGCCGTGCTGGACGGCAACCTGAGCGTGGCGGACTTTGCGGATCTGCCAGCTCTGTTTGGGGCGCCCCTGGCCCCCCGGGGCGTGCGAGGCTACCTGATGGAGGCCAAGCCAGCCAACGCATGCCATCCCATCCAGGGCCCACGGCCGGGCAACGGCTCCCTGGGCGCCATCGTGCTGATCCGCCGCTACGACTGCACGTTCGACCTCAAGGTGCTGCACGCGCAGCGGGCCGGCTTTGAGGCGGCTATTGTGCACAACGTGCGCTCCGACGACCTGGTGCACATGGCCCACGCGTATGAGGACCTGCGGCAGCAGATCGCCATCCCCTCGGTGTTCGTGGGCGAGGCTGCTTCCCAGGACCTGCGGGTCATCATGCGCTGCGACAAGTCGGCCCACGTCATCCTGCTGCCCGACTACCCGCCCCGCCCGGACCTGGACTGCCACCCGGTGCTGGCCGTCTCCTGGGTGCTGGGCCGCGCCCTGGCCCTGCTCACCAGTGCTGTCTTTGTCCTGCAGCGTCTGTGGCATTGGCTATGGAGCTGGCGGGCCAGCGGGCAGGCAGTCAAGGCACAGGCCACCCAGAGGGCCCAGGTCCGCACCTTCACCAGGTGTAACGACCTCTGCGCCATCTGCCTGGATGAGTACGAGGAAGGCGACTGCCTCAAGGTCCTGCCCTGCTCCCATACCTACCACCGCAAGTGCATCGACCCCTGGTTCTCCCAGGCTGTCCGGCGCTCCTGTCCCATGTGCAAGCAGTCAGTGGCCGGCACGGAGAACAGCTCTGACTCCACCGTGGACAGCTACGGGGACGAGGACGGCCCCTCGCTGTCTGACCGCCAGACCCAGATCTGGGCTATTCAGGCCCGGCTGCGCTCCCGGAGGCTGGCTCTGCTGATGCGAGCCACCTCCCGGCGGCGCCGCTGTAATGCCACCTCTGTGGGGGAGGCCGAGGCCAGTGCGCCCTTGGAGGGGCCCCCAGAACACCACTGAGACCCGCCAGCCCCACACTGGTAGAGATCTGGGCGGGCAGGGTGGAAGGAAGGCATGTTTTTAGCCTGGAGACTAGATAATAAAGTGGGTTTGGAAGCGGATTCTCCCCCTGGTTACTCTGGGGCTGCCCAGTCCCTCATGCCATCCGTCTGGCAAGTCCCAGCTGAGCCCAAGGCTGGCTCCTGGCATCCGAGGGTGAGTTAGGGGATGTGGGGTTGGGGTGGTGGTCTTCTCAGGGATGTTATGTACATCATCCCCGTGGTGGCCCTGTGACGGGCCCACCGTGCCTCAGTTCAAATCCTGGGTCCTCAGGGCCTGATTCCTAATATTCGCTTTCATTTAAACCTCAAAAAACAATAAACTTGTTACTTGGGAATAATTTTAGCTTTACAGAAAAATTGCAAAGGGGCTCTGGACAGTTCCCATGGACCCCTCACCCAGCTTTCCCTGAGTGTTGACATTTTACATCAGCATAGCATTTTTTCTTTTTAACGTTTTGAGTTTTTAGCCACTAAGTATGTGGGATCTGGGCCCCCCAACCAAGGATCGAGCCCACACCCTGCCTCAGTGGAAAGCAAAGTCTTAACCACTGGACCGCCCAAGGAAGTCCCCAGCACAGCACGTTTGATTCAACCTTGAGAGCACCGTGAGTAGGTTATGATGAACTGAACTCCGGGTTCAATGGAAATTTCATCATTTCAGCTGCTTATAGTGGAAAGTGTCAAACACACTCAAGTAGAAAGAATGGAACGATGAGTTTTCCCACGTGTACCCATCACTCAGATTCAGTGATTTATTTGTGCTGCCACGCTGTGCTAAGTCACTTCAGTCGTGCCTGACTCTTTGCACCCGATAGTCCATGGCTCCTCTGTCCATGAGATTTTCTAGGCAAGAATATTGCAGTGAGCTGCTGTGCCCTCCTCCAGGGGATCCTCCCATGTGTACCCATCCCTCAGATTCAATGATCGATCTACTCCTGGCCATTCTTGTCTCCTCTAATTCTCCTTCCTTGCTGTGCTTTAAAAAATATCGTTCAACATTTTTATTCATTTTATTTTTGGCTGCGCTGGTCTTCGTGGCTATGCGGGCTTTCCTCTAGTTGTGGAGAGCAGGGGGTACTCTCTAGTTGAAGTGAGCAGGCTTCTCCTTGCCGTGGCGTCTCTTGCTGCAGAGCACAAGCTCCAGGGCGCATGGGCTCAAGTAGCTGGCACACATGGGCTCGGTAGTAGCAGTTATCAGGCGCTAGAGATAGGCTCAGTAATCGTAGCACATGGGCTTACTTGCTCCAAGGCACGTGAGGTCTTCCCAGATCAGGGATCAAACCTGTGTCTACTGCATTGGCAGCTGGATTCTTTACCACTCAGCCACCAGGGAAGCCCCTCCCTTGCTATTTTGATGTAAATTCCAGATGTTTGTTTCACCTACAAATATTTCAGTGTGTGTGTCTAAAGCAGTAGTTCTCCACCGTGGTGGGGGTGTTGTGTTCCTGGGGACACTGAGTGATGACTGGGGGCATCTGTGGTCATCATGACTGGGGGCCTCCTGGTATCGAGTGGGTGGGGGCCAAGAATGCTGCCTCTTAGCCCCTGGGAGGGGCTCACCCCAGAGAATGATCTGATCTGACTGTCTACAGTGCCGAGAGGAGACACCCTGCTCTACAAGAGGTTAAAGAGCAACCTCACAAACTCCAGTGTCAAGTCCAGAATGAAATGATTCCTCACACATGCATGCGTGCTAAGTCGCTTCAGTCATGTCCAACTCTTGGAGACCCTATAGACTAGCATGCCAGGCTCCTCTGTCCATGGGATTTCCTAGGCAAGAATACTGGAGTGGGATGTCATTCCCTTCTCCAGGGGATCTTCCTGACCCAGGTCTCTTGTGTCTCCTGCATTGGCAGACAGTTCTTTACCACTAGCACCACCTTGATGCTATAATTATTCCTAAATAGCATTGAATATTTATCCAGGGAGAAAGTGGAAATGTGCACATTTATTATATTATGGTATAATTTTTTAGACTGTTTGAAGCAGGACCGAGATAGAATCTAGAGTCACTGATGGTCTCCTAAGTCTCCTTAATTTTTTATTTATTTTTAAAAATTGGTTCTGTAGGTTTTAAAAAGTACTTGGCTGCACTGGGTCTTAGCAGTGGCACTTGGGATCTTGCTTGCTTTTTGCGAGATCTTCCTTGCTTCACATGGGATCTTTCACCGAGGCACACAGATTCTCTAGTTGTGGCGTGAGGGCTCCAGAGCCCGTGGGCTTCAGTAACCATGGCACCTGGGCTCGGTTGCTCTGTGGCATACGGCATCTTAGTCCCCCAGCCTGGGACTGAAGCTGCGTACCCGGCATTGCAAGGCAGATTCTTAACCACTGGACTACCAGGAGGTGTGTCCAAAGTCTCTTTTAATCCAGAGCTTCTCCTGCCATCTTTCTCCCTTTAATTTTCCTTGCAGTTTATTTATTCGAGGCCACTGGGTCCTTCATCTTGCAGAGATGCCCCTGATCTGGGTTGTGTCAGTTGGCTGTCCCCATGGCATCATTTCGGGCTTCCCAAGTGGCACTAGTGGTAAAGAACTTGCCTGCCAGTGCAGTAGATGTGGGTTCGATCCCTGGGTCAGGAAGATCCCCCTGGAGGAGGGCATGGCAACCCACTCTAGTCTTGTTGCCTAGAGAATCCCACAGACGGAGGAGTCTGGAGGGCTACACTCCATGGGTCACAGAGTCGGACACGGCTGAGTGACTTAGTGTACACACACGTGGCATCATTTTAAATACGCCTCTGCCTCCTTTAGTTTCTTTTCATTTCTAGCTGGATTCAGAGACCAGTGTGGATGTGATTTAATTTTATGGTAAATAGATAACGGTGTTTCTTCAGCTCCCAGTGCAACCTTTTCTCAGAAACTTGGGTCAATGACAGGGCCTTCTGGGCAACGAGGAAGGGGCAGGTGCTAACTTGGGGCAAGCGTGCTCAGGAAGATCTGAGAGGGGATGCTGTGTAGAATTTCTCAGGGGCACAGCATGGGTGAGAGGAGGGTTTGGACACAGTAGTCTGGGATTAGTGGCTTCGGGTGAGTATCTGTATTTAGTCAATGTCCTCTTTTTCACGCATATTAGAGTGGCTTTTTGGCGTTCTTTCTCATGCTGCGTCTTCGTCGCTGTGCCCAGGCTTCCTCTCGTTGTGTTGAGCAGCGGCTGCTCTCCGTTGCGATGTGTGGGCTTCTCTCGTTGCAGAGCAGACTCTGGGCACATGGGCCCAGTGGTTATGGCGCACAGGCTCTAGAGCGTAGGTTCAGCACTGATGGGACATGGGCTTAGTTGCTGTGTGGCACGTGGGATCTTCACGGGACCGGGGACTGAACCCATGTCCCCTGCATAGGCGGACAGATTCTCATCCATTGTACCACGAGCGAAATCCACGAGAGTGTTTTTCACTTGTGTCTTGCTGTCTGCACTTTCCAACTTCCGAAGTAGCTCAGAAAAAAGGGATCTGTTTTTGGATGGATGATGGCAGAGGGCGGGCTCTTGGTCATGGCTCTGGTGTGTCTATTTGTGTGGGGTGGGGTGCAGAGAGGTGGGCTGAGGTCCTTGCACAGTATTCCTGGGAGATGGTAAAGACCTCCTACTCAGTGTTTGAGGGGCTTTGCTCCTAGCCCACTGGCCCTAAGGCCACAAATGGAGGCTACGGTGTCCAGAGAAGACTGCCTCAGGCACTCCGGGTGTCCATCAGAGTCCAGAGCTGCCAAGAAGGAGCAGGCCTCTCTGCCCAGCAGGCATGGACTGGGATGGGGTGGAGAAGTGGACACAGGGAGCGGCATGCGCAGCAGTCAGGCTTGGAGTTAGCAGTGGGACCTGAGACCCCATCAGAGCAGCTTAGGCACAGCTATTTCTCATGAACTTGAGTAGTCAGTCCAGGGATAACATGGAGGCACCACGGTGTCCAGGCCCCAGGTTCCTCTTGTCTTATTGTCCCATAGCCTCAGCAAGTGCCCTTCTCTTCATAGAGCACAGCAGCTGCTTGAGCTCTAGCCATCACATCTGCATTCCAGTCAACGAGGAGGAAGTGGTTACACTTTCTGTTTAAGGACACTTCCCAGAAATCCAACACACACCAGTTTTGCTCATATTCCATTAGCCAGAACTCAGTCATATGGCTACACTTTCCTCAAAGGATGCTGGGAAATGTCTATTCTGAATGGCCAACACTGCTGCTGCTACTGCTGCTAAGTCGCTTCAGTAGTGTCCGACTCTCTGCGTCCCCATAGACGGGGGCCCACTGTCTCTGGGATTCTCCAATGGTCCAGCTAAAAATCAGGGGTTCTATTACCATGGAAGCGAGAACAGATATTAGAGGTGGTCAGCATGCCTGTCATTTGAACACATTTGTGGCCCAAAGAACTACCCAGTTCATGTTTGTTGAATAAGTGATTGACTGAATGAATCCCCGCACCTTTAGGCCTGAGCCTCCTTCAAGGTCACAGGCACCACAGCAGAGCAGGCACCTCCTGGCTCACCAGATTGTTGACTTTTCTCACGATCATGCCAGCAGAGGGAGTGAACTCACTAGGGAGGAAACCCTGCTCTTACTGAGGTCCTACTGTGCTCCAGGCCCCAAGTTCCCACCATGAAACCTCCCTAAGCCTCATTTTTGCTATCTGTAATATGGGAACCATAACAGTATCTGCCCTGCACGGTTTGCCAACGACATACAATGCCTCACACCTACTAAGCACTTTGTCAGTATTTGTCGATTGACTGAGTGACCTGCCCATAACCCAGCTATAAAATCAGGTGATCAGACCTGTGGGGGAACCATAGGCACTGTTTTGACCCAAAGGGAGGTGTCTTCCCTAACCCAGAAAATCTGGGAGGCTTTCTGGAGGCAGTGTCTTCTAGATTCAGAGCAGTAAGGGCAGGAATCGACACCAGGAAAAGGAGAAGTAATCCTAGCAGCTGGAACAGCATGGGGAAAGCCCCAAGCAGGCTAGTTTAGCATCCAGTAGGTGCTTAATAAGTACACACAGTCAGGTCCAACGTCCTCTGAGAAGGGGCCTCAGCTCATCCCAGCCTCCTCAGTGCCCCAGCAGCCAAGTCTGGGCTCCTCTCCAGCTGCCTCCAGGAAAGTCGGACGCTGCCAAGGACTGCCAGCTTAGCGAGGCCAGCCTGTGCCAGCCCCATCGAGCCCATCTGATGGCTGATTTAGGGGAGCACCAGCAGAAGCTGCCCCTTGTCCATTCAGGAACTACCCTGGTTGTGTGTGTATAAGGGGTGGTGGTTGTTCAGTTGCTCAGTTGTGTCTGACTCTCTGAGACCCCATGGGCTGCAGCACACCAGGCTCCCCTGTCCTTCACTATCTCCCAGAGTTTGTTCAAACTCATGTCCATTGAGTCGGTGATGCCATCCAACCATCTTATCCTCTGTTGCCCCATTCTCCTCCTACCCTCAATCTTTCCCAGCATCGGGATCTTTTCTAATGAGTCGGCTCTTTGAATCAGGGGGCCAAGTATTGGAGCTTTGGCTTCAGCATCAGTCCTTCCAATGAGTATTCAGGGTTGATCTCCTTTAGGATTGACTGGTGTGGTCTCCTTGCAGTCCAAGGGACTCTCAAGAGTCTTCTCCAACACCACAGTTCGAAAGCGTCAATTCTTTTGGGGATTGTGGCCAAATGGGGAAACTGAGGCTCAAAGGATGGACATCCTCACGGATGGGGGTGGACTTAGGGAAAGTGTAGCCTCCTGCATGCCTTCAGAGCACACACAGCATGATGGATGCTGGGTCAGGCTCTTTTTGCACTAACTCCTGGCATCCAGAGCCAGGTTCCTGTGCATACCCCTATTTCCCAGAGGAAGAAACAGAGTCTGAGAAGGAGGATGTGGCCTGCTCAGGACCACAGTCCTGGAATCTGACTGAGCCAGTAGTGACAGGAAGCATACTTCTGCACCTGAGACAGTCCTCTCCACTTCTGTGTTTTATTTTTAAATATTTCCTATTTTTATTTATCTAGTTGCATCAGTCTTAGTTGTGGCAGGCAGGATCTTTAGTTGTGGCATATGGAATATACTTCCCTGACCAGGGGTTGAACCCAAGGCCCCTGCAGTGGGAGTGCAGAATCTTAGCTACTGCACCACCAGGAAGTCTCAGTCCTCTTTTATAGGGCTCTAACTTTGAATTCTGAATGCCACTGGCCACCGCCTCCCCATGTGTGGAAATCAGCTCCAGCTGTCTTGTCTGTACAACAATTTGTGCTGCCACCTACTTGTTCAAGCCTGTTCTGGGCACACTAGATGCAGCAGTGACCCAGACAGACCCGGTCTCCACCTGCCCGGGACTCCCAGTCTAGTGGGAGGGGTGGGCCATGACAAAGCAGTGGCTTTGACCAGGGCTGTGAAGGGGGAGACACTGGTGCTGTGAGGGGCCGCAGGGGCCCTTGACCTAGCCTGGAGGGTCAGAGAAGACTTCTCTGGCAGAGGGCATCTACCACAAGACTTGAAGGACAGAATAGAAGCAATTGGGCTGGGATGGGAAGAGTATTCCAGGAGGGGGGAACAGCACATGCCAACTCAGAATCCTACAAGGCACACAGGCTTTCAGCCTTATTGGACATATGTGCGTGCATGCTAAGTCATTTCAGTCGTGTCCAACACTTTGCAACCCTATGGACCATAGCCTGCCAGGCTCCTCTGTCCATGGGATTCTCCAGGCAAGAATACTGGAGTGGGTTGCCATGCCCCCCTCCAGGGGATCTTCCCAACCTAGGGATTCCATTCCATGTCTCTTACATCTCCTGCATCGGTAGGTGGGCTCTTTAACACTAACATCACCTGTGAAGCCCTACTGGACACACACCCCTCCTCAATATGCGTATGCATTTTTAAACAAAAAGTTTTTTTAAAGAAATTATTATTTGTCACATGGCACAGCATGTGGGGTCTTGGTTCCCTGACCAGGGATTGAACATGTGCCCCCTGCAATGAAAATGCAGACTCTTCACCACTGGACTGCCAGGGAAGTCCCTGCATATGCATTTTTAGCAATGACAAGTGAATGACACGTCAAGTCCGTACCGAAGCTCTCTTCTGCAGCCTGAAAATGCTTGGGCTCAATTATTCTAGAAAGACAAATGGAATTAGCTCCTATTTTACTCAATCCTGGGGCTTCCCTGGTGGCTCAGCTGTAAAGAACCTGCCTGCCAGTGCAGTCCATAGGGCTGCATAGAATCAGACACGACTGAAGTGACTTAGCATTCACGCACGCATACTCAATCCTATTTTCCAGACGACAAAACTAAGGCCCAGAGAGGTTAAGCAACTTGCCTAAGGGCAAACAGCTCAGAAGGGACGAAGCTGGGTAAATGGTGGGATGAGAAGGCAGAGTGATTCCCCCCACTCCCAGGCCAGGTTGATTAGGACATCCCTCACCCCTGGCTCCAACCCAGCTCCTCCTCCCAGCCTCCTTTGCTGCTGCTGCTAAGTCGCTTCAGTTGTGTCCGACTCTACGATCCCATAGACGGCGCCCCACCAGTCTTCACCGTCCCTGGGATTCTCCAGGCAAGAACACTGAAGTGGGTTTCCATTTCCTTCTCCAATGCGTGAAAGTGAAAAGTGAAAGTGAAGTCACTCAGTCATGTCCAGCCTCCTTTGGTGGGTGCCAAACCACTCTAGGGTGGCCTGAGGTCAGTGTGTTCTTCACCTCCTCTATTCTGCACCCTCTGCTCCTAATGATACAACCAGTGAGGAGCAGATTCCAGGGAACTGTTACTGCCACTCCCAGCAGTATCTGGAGGCAGCTGCAAAATCATAGAGACTACAAGGAGGCTGCCCGCCAAGATTTCAGCCCGGATGGCATCTGGAAGGAGGGGGGCGACAAGACTCTGATTCATCCCCCGACCCTCCTTTCTTCCTCCTCTGTCTCCGCCTCCTCCCCACGCCCTGTCCCCTTCCTAGCCCACCCCTCACAGCCTCCCAGCCAGGCCCAGGAGGGGAGGAGGCTTTTAGGAACAGATGGCTGCCTTCCTCACCCAGCGCTCTGCCAGTTAATTAACGCCGCCTGTAATTAAACTTCCCACAAATTAGCTGTCAGCTACGCTAAAGGGAACCGTCCCTCTCAAATGCCACCTTGACTTGCTGAATTGTGAGCCTTGTCGACAAAATAATTAAAGGCAGAGAGAGGCAACCAAAATTTGGAGGCTTTTTTTTTTTTCCTTTTCTAAATCTCTATTGGTATCTGTGGTCAAACGCTCCCATCTGAGACCTGGGAATACAACCAGGCTATTTTCTGAGGTACCATGTATTAACACCTTTCATTGTGAAGGAAATTTTATTGAGCATCTATTGCATGCCACATTACTTTGCTGACAAAGGTCTGTATAGTCAAAGCTATGGTTTTTCCAGTAGTCATGTACAGATGTGAAGAGCTGGACCATAAAGAAAGCTGAGCATTGAAGAATTTTTGCTTTCAAATTGTGGTGGTTCAGATGAAACTCTTGAGGGTCCCTTGGACTGCAAGGAGATCAAACTAGTCCATCCTAAAGGAAATCACAGAGAAGGCAATGGCATCCCACTCCAGTACTCTTGCCTGGAAAATCCCACGGATGGAGGAGCCTGGTAGGCTGCAGTCCATGGGGTCGCTGAGAGTTGGATGCGACTCAGTGACTTCACTTTCACTTTTCACTTTCATGCCTTGGAGAAGGAAATGTCAACCCACTCCAGTGTTCTTGTCTGGAGAATCCCAGGGACGGGGGAGCCTGGTGGGCTGCCGTCTATGGGGTCGCACAGAGTCAGACACGACTGAAGCAACTTAGCAGCAGTAGCAGCAAAGGAAATCAACTCTGAATATTCATTGGAAGGACTGATGCTGAAGCTGAAGGACCAATAGTTTGGCTACCTGATGCAAAGAGCCAACTCATCGGAAAAGACCCTGATACTGGAAAAGATTGGGGGCAGGAGACGGGGACAACAGAGGACGAGATGGTTAGATGGCATCTCCAACTCAACAGACATGAGTTTGAGCAAACTCAGGAGACAGTGAAGGACAGGGAAGCCTGGTGTGCTGCAGTCCGTGGGGTCACAAAGAGTTGGGACATGACTGAGAGACCGAACAGCAACAATTGCGTGCCAGAAACTGTGCGAGGAGGGGGTATGCGCAGTCACTGCTTTCTTGGAGCTCACATCCTTGACGTTTTTTATTTTTTTGGCTGTGCCGCATAGTGTGCTGGATCTTAGTTCACCGACAAAGGATCAAACCTGTGCCCCCTGCATCGGGAGTGTGGAGCCTCATCCACTGGACCGCCAGAGTAGTCTCTTTAACATACATTTTTAAAAGCAAAGGAAATATATGATGTTATTACAGCTGGGGGAAGTGCATTCAGGGAGAGGAGACAGCCAGTGCAAAGGCCCTGAGGCTGGACCACTCATGATGGGGACTGGACCAGGTAGAGCCGGAGGAGTGGGTGGGAGTGGGCCAATTTGGTATCCATGAATGCAGGCACAGATGACAGGATTGGCCGACACCATAGTTCCCCCTAGTCTACAGCTTTGCTTTCTGTTGTCTCAGTGACCTGCTGTCAAACCCAAGTGCAACAATATTAAATAGAAAGTTCCAGAAGTTAAGAATACATAAGTTTCAAATTGCTGCCATTCGGAGCAGTGGTGAAATCTTGCACGGTTCCCACTCCCACAGTTCCCTTGCACTCGGTCCCACCGGGGGCTTTTGAAAAATGTTTACTTATTGGGCTGCAGCAGGTCTTCGTTTCGGTATTCAGGATCTTTTAGCTGTGATGTGTGGGATCTAGTTCACTGACCAGGGATCGAACCCAGACGCCCTGCATCGGGAGCAGAGGTCTTAGCCCCTGGGCAACCAGGGTAGCCCCCCACCCAGGGCTTGAATCACCCCTTTGTTTAGTGCCTCTTGCCTGCACGTGGTTTAGTAGGTGTCTCAGTAATCAGGTCGACTGTCGCATTGCTGCAGGGCTTGTGTTGAAGTGAAAATGAAGTTGCTCAGTCGTGTCCGACTCTTTGCGACCCCGTGTACTGCAGCCTACCAGGCTCCTCCGTCCATGGGATTCTCCAGGCAGGAACAGTGGAGTGGGTTGCCATTTCCTTCTCCAGGGGATCTTCCTGAACCAGGGATCGAACCCGGGTCTCCTGCGCTGCAGGCAGACGCTTTACCCTCTGAGCCCCCACTTCACAGTGGCTGCAAAGCACAAGCCTAGTGATGCCGGCAACTTGTGCACTCTCTACCCGTGCCTAATTTATCAATAGCCAATATTTTGTAGTAACTGTAAGTGGAGTGTAACCTTTAAAAATTGTATTAAAAAAGCTTTATCACAGGCATATTGTTGTTGTTTGTTTAGTCCCTAAGTCGTGTCTGACTCTTTTGCGACCCTGTGGAGTGTAGCCCTGCAGGCTCCTCCGTCCATGGGATTTCCCAGGCAAGAGTACTGGAGTGGGTTGCCATTTCCTTCTCCAAGACATCTTCTGGACCCAGGGATCGAACCCGGGTCTCCTGCATTGGTAGGCAGGCTCTTGACCACGGAGCTACCAGGAAAGCCCCATAGGTACGGGAGAAAACATAATAAGGTCTGGTACTGTCTGAGGTTACAGGCATCCGCTGAGCGTCTTGGAGTGTTTCCCCTTGGATAAGTGTGGGCGATTTGTATACCTTATAGAAGTGGAGGGTAAGAGAAAGGGAAATAAAAGAGCAGGGTCTCTCAGGTCCCCTGGAGGAGGGCACGGCAACCCACTCCAGTATTCTTGCCTGGAGAATCTCATGGGCAGAGGGGACTGCGGGCTATAGTCCATGGGGTCGCAAAGAGTTGGACACAACTGAAGTCACTTAGCACGCACAGACACAGGGAGTGGGGGTGAATGGAGTGAGCCAGAGCCTCTGCACTCCTGGGCAGAGGGGTCTCCTCGGCATTCAGGTTGGGGGTGAATGGTGTGCTTGCCTGTCAGGACATAATCAGATTCTGACACCTGCAGGGTTGAGCCTCCAGGAGAACCCAGGGGAGATCAGCAATGTGCCCTCTGGACACCCTTGGGCTGCAGAGACTCAGGCCCCAGCATCCTGGGGTCAGAGGATGGTATGGGAGCCTCCCCAGGCAGGCAGGAAAGCCAGCATGAACCCCTGTGTTCCTGCCCCTCCTAGGATATTTTGCAGGCCCACAGGACAGTGTTCAGGCCCTTGAAGCACCTCAGGGCCTTTGCATAAGCTGTGCTTTCTGCTTTCACATGGGTATACCCTGTCCTCCCTCTGCTACCACCCCTTTCTTCTCCTTTAGGTATCATCTTCTTGACGGCTCAGCCGTAAAGAATCCGCCTACAATGCAGGAGACACAGGAGATGCGGGTCGGGAAGATCCCATGGAGGAGGAAACGGCAATCCACTCCGGTATTTTTGCCTAGGAAATCCCACGGACGGAGGAGCCTGACAGGCTATCGTCCATGTTGTTGCAAAGAGTCGGCCACGACTTGAGAGCCTGAGCATGCATGCACACACTCAGCATATATGAATAACACCCTCCAGTGGGGCCTGAGGCAGCCTGCTCTCCTTCCCAATCGAACACAGTAGCAGTAGGAAGAAGACACATATACAATAAATGGGGTCAATAAAGCTTAGTGAAAGCCAGTCTATTACCTTTTTTTCCTTAGTTGTCCACATCTTGCAGTATGCGCGTTCTTATTTCCCTGAGCAGGGATCAAACCTGTGCCTGCTGCAGTGGAGTTTAACCACTGGACCACCAGGGAATTCCCAAAGGCTATTAACTCTTGATTCTCAATGAGTTTTAGCGTCATCCCAATGGAAAGTTTCTATTTTGGGTGTTTTAGGCATTGGAATTGTAGGAGAGGGAGTGTGGGCCTGTGGTGGGTGTTTGTCGATTACTTTTACCTGCCAGGAGCATGGAGGCAGCATATGTGGTGATTGGGAGCCCAGGGTGTCACAGGGCCTGGTTCAAATCTCAGTTCTATCCACTTTGGAACTCTGGGAAGGGGGCAGGGGGCATCACCTTTCTGTACCTCAGTTTTCCCATCTCTAAAATAGGAATGATAACTGTTTAATTTGTGATGCTGCTGGGAAGGGGATTAAATAATTTTGGTTATTATATTTAATAGCTGCAAAGTGTTTGAAACACCAGGCCACAGCAAGGTGTCAATAGCTTTTTTTAATTTTTATTTTATATTGGGTGTATAGTTGATTTATAAAATGTTGTGTTAGTTTCAGGCATTCAGCCAAATGATTCAGTTATACATATACCCATTTACAATTTTTATTTATTTATTTTTAAAACTTATTTGGCTCCGCTGAGTCTTAGTTGCACGAAGGATCTTTAGGTGTGGCTTGCAAACCCTGTGGCATGTGGGGATCTAATTCCCTAACCAGTGGTCGAACCTGGGCCCCCTGCATTGAGAGTACAGAGTCTTAATCACTGGACCATCAGATAAATCCTTTTATTTTATGTTGGAATATAGTTGATTTACAATGTTAGTTTCTGGTGTACAGCAGAGTAATCCAGTTACAACTATATACGTATCCATTTTTTTTCAGATTCTTTTCCCATATAGGTTATGAAGTCACTAGCTCTTTGTTCAATTTTTAAAATAATAATGAAATAAACTGGACAAGGCTCAGGAGAAATAAGATTATGGGTACCCTCGTCTCTGAGAAAATTATTATTGGCAAAGATGTTCATTTTAAGGCACATGGGTAGGACTTCAAAACAAAGCAGAAAGCTCAGAAAATAAGAAAAACAGTGAGATCTTTCACACTCCTGCCCTCCCCACTCTTTGTAAATTAAAGACACATTCTGCAGGAGTTTTCTAAGGTGATGGATATACATCTGTTCCATTGAGGTGGCAGTTACACAGGTGTCTGTATTTGTTAAAAGTCATCGAACTGTATGCTTAAATGACCCCTTGATAAAGACACCAAAAACATGAATGTCCCATACATGGGCTTGTGGGTGTTTTCCTCTGCTGCTGGTAGGAATGCAAAATTCCTACCAGCCAGCCTAGAAAACTGGCAGTTTGTTAAAAAGTTAAACACACACCTACCATATGACCCAGACACCCTACTCCTGGGTGTTTACCCAAGAGAAATGAAAAGCATGTGTCCACAGGAAGACGTGTGTCACAGTGATCACAGCAGTTTTATTTGAAACTGCCAAACACGGAAACAAGCCCAATGCCCGTGAGTCTGTAGATAAACGTCGGTCCATTCGTACACCAGAGTAAGACAGCAGTGAAGAGGAATGAGCTTGACACAGGGAACATCTTGGATGCACCTCAAAAGCATTATGCAGTGAAAAAAGCCAGATTCCAAAGACTGCGTCCTGTACAATTCTATTTATAGCAATGTTAAAGTCAGGCAAACTAAACTGTGATGAGGAAGAGTAGAAAGTTACCTGGGGGGAGGAGGGCATCCGTTGGGAGCCGCCCCCTAACCCAAGCCTTCCAGGTGGTGGAGTGTGAATGAAGCATTCTTTGAAATAATAATTCTATTTATTTGTTTGCTTTCAGATGTGCTGGGTCTTCCTTGCTGTGCAGGCTCCTCTCTAGTTGCGTTGCAAAGGCTTCTTATTGTGGTGGCTTCTCTTGTTATGGAGCACAGACTCTACAGCATTCGGGCTTCAGTAGTTGCGGCAAGTGGGGTCAGTAGTTGCAGCTCCTGGGCTCTAGAGCGCAGGGTCAGTAATTGTGGCACACAGGCTTAGTTGCTCCTCAACTTATGGGATCGTCCCAGCCCAGGGATTGAACCCGTGGCAGGTGGATTCTTTACCACTGAGCCACCAAGGAAGCCCTGGAATGTTCTATATAGGGTCAGAACTAGGATAATCTGGAGGCACAGTCCTGAGCGAAAAAATTCAAGGGAGCATTGTAAAAGTTAGCACTCCAGGGAAATAACATTTGACTGCAATATTTGGAAAACCAAAATTAAAGCCCTCCAAAATCTAGAATGAGCAAAATATCAAAATTTCAAATAAAGACAAGATTTGATCTTGCATTTATTAGACTCACCTCCACTGCGGTCTCCCTAAGCCAGGCCCTGGTTCTTTCTATCTCTTTCTCTGACCACTGGCATCTATGGCGGAGGCTGGGTGGTGGTGAAGCTATCCTTGGGCAAAAATGCACCGGCTATCCAGCTAAGATCTGCGCTTTCCATCGCAAAAGGAAAGTTAAGAAAAAAGAGAAACGGGCAGACAAAACAACCTTATTTAGTCTCCAGAACGCTCACAATTAAAAAAAAAAAAAAAAGAAGTCTATTAGAATGGTTCAGGGAGGGCAGGGGAGGGGGATTAAGGAGGACGTACATAAAACAAGAACCAGTGGTCAGAGCAGGGGCGTAATCGAATAAATGTTTGTTGAATGAATACACAGTGAACAGGAAGGCACGGCCCCGAACGCTCCCGAGCTCCCAGTAAATAAACAAGTGAACAAGATAATTAAGAGGGGAGGCCCCCCTGCCTCCCCCTCGCTGCCTCTGCCGTCCCTGCCCGGCTTGGCAGCGCTGACAGTACAGCCTGGCTTGCCAGGAAACCGCCAGCCCCTGCCTACTCTTTCTGCCATCAGGCTGCTGCCGCATGGGCTAGAGAGGGAAGGAGTGGGGGCTCTCTGGTGGTCTGTCCCCAGTCTCCATTATTCTGTGAGCCCCAGAGAGAAGGGACTTGGGAACGATTTCAACCCTGCAGTATCCCCAGTGGGTCCCAGGCTGGCATACAGTGGGCCCTCAATTAACGTGCAGTTATCCTGAAAGGTCAATCAAAGCCCTGGGGTCTTTTGATTGCTGGGGGCTGGGCGGGGGGTCTTCTGTCTTTCCTGCGCAGACCCGAGGATTAGGCGCCCCTGGAAGCAGAGGGAGAGGGTTAGGGGTCTCTTAAGTCCAGCCTTCCTCTTCTCGCTAGGGCTTGAGCCCAGGGAGGGTCATGGGCAATTGGAGGGGTGTCCCACAGTCAGGAAGGGAGAGCAGGTGCTCAGAGGCTCCAGGGACCGGCCCACCATGCCTCACAAGGTCTGAGTTTTCTTGGGAGTTGGACAAGAGCACGGCTCCAGGCTGGCCAATGGGAACGCGGAAGGAACGCATTACCTCATCAGGAAACGCGGCCATTGGCTAGGGGCTCTTGTGGGCGGGAGTCGGGAGCAAGCTCTTGGGGGACCGGGATGCAGTTGCTGCGGCCAGCGGGGAGGGTCTTGATGGAGGAGAAGAGAAAAGGGGACAGGGGAGGGGAGAAGAGAGGGGGAGGGAGCGCTTAAAAGAGGAATTTGGAGTGTCTGTGTGGCTATGAGTGGGTCTTTATAATAAGCGTGCAGCCCTCTACTCCATGTCGCTCCCCACGCGGGTCCCCTTGCTTGGACATCCTGAGCTTATTTTAGTGGGGAGGCGAAAGAGGAAAGAGAGGGTCCCCCCACCGCTATATTAGAGGCCTCTCCCCAGGTTAGGAGCCCTCCCCCTCACNGAAGGGACTTGGGAACGATTTCAACCCTGCAGTATCCCCAGTGGGTCCCAGGCTGGCATACAGTGGGCCCTCAATTAACGTGCAGTTATCCTGAAAGGTCAATCAAAGCCCTGGGGTCTTTTGATTGCTGGGGGCTGGGCGGGGGGTCTTCTGTCTTTCCTGCGCAGACCCGAGGATTAGGCGCCCCTGGAAGCAGAGGGAGAGGGTTAGGGGTCTCTTAAGTCCAGCCTTCCTCTTCTCGCTAGGGCTTGAGCCCAGGGAGGGTCATGGGCAATTGGAGGGGTGTCCCACAGTCAAGAAGGGAGAGCAGGTGCTCAGAGGCTCCAGGGACCGGCCCACCATGCCTCACAAGGTCTGAGTTTTCTTGGGAGTTGGACAAGAGCACGGCTCCAGGCTGGCCAATGGGAACGCGGAAGGAACGCATTACCTCATCAGGAAACGCGGCCATTGGCTAGGGGCTCTTGTGGGCGGGAGTCGGGAGCAAGCTCTTGGGGGACCGGGATGCAGTTGCTGCGGCCAGCGGGGAGGGTCTTGATGGAGGAGAAGAGAAAAGGGGACAGGGGAGGGGAGAAGAGAGGGGGAGGGAGCGCTTAAAAGAGGAATTTGGAGTGTCTGTGTGGCTATGAGTGGGTCTTTATAATAAGCGTGCAGCCCTCTACTCCATGTCGCTCCCCACGCGGGTCCCCTTGCTTGGACATCCTGAGCTTATTTTAGTGGGGAGGCGAAAGAGGAAAGAGAGGGTCCCCCCACCGCTATATTAGAGGCCTCTCCCCAGGTTAGGAGCCCTCCCCCTCACGCACACACACACACACACATATAGCGTCCCCAAGGCTGCGTGGACAGACTCCACCCCCACCCCGTCAAACAGGCCCTCAACTTGTTCCTCTGTGCCTGAGACACCACCATTCATCCCGCAGAGTCCCAGGGCACACCCTCCAGCCGCAAACAGCCTGGCAGGTTTCAGGTTGAATTTCTCTGAGCCTCAGTTTCCCCCTGTGTGAAATGGGGGTCCATAAAAGTCCCCACATCTAGGGAGATGCTGCAAAGATCCATTCAATCAGCCAACAAGCACATAAAAAAAAAAAAAAAAAAAGGAAAGAAAAAAAGATGGGGGAATAGCATTCTGGCAGAGGGAATAGCCAATGTGCAAAGGTAGGTCCTGGGGCAACAACCATGCATGGCATATGGGAGGAATAGTGAAGAGACGCAGATGACTGGACAGAGCGAGCAAAGGGGAGAGGGAGAAGGGGAGGGGCAGGTTGTACAGGGCCTTGAGGGCCATCAGAGGACTTGGGCTTTTACCCTAAGGAAGGTGGGAGCCCTGGAGCGTTTTGGGCAGAGATGTGGGGCGTCTCAGGTGCTCACAGGCTCCCTCTGGCTGCTCTGGGAAGAACAGGCTATGGGGGACCGCAGCGGGAGCTGTGGGGAGGAAATTGTGCTGATCCCGGTGAGTGATAATGGAGGCAGACGAGGGAGAGAGTGAGAAGTGGATGAGTTCGAGGTAGATTTTAAAGCCCACAGATTTCATTCCAGAAGCGCTGTTTGGGGGAGGTGGAGTTTTGGTTCCTGCATACCTCTTGGCCTCCTGCAGGCACTCAGTGAGCGGGAGTGGTGACTTGTAGCAGGGTGATTGGGTGGCCTTATCCTCCTCCACTCCTGTCAGACCTCCACACTTCAGGCCAAGTGAATGAGTGAGTCACCCCTGGCTAAGCGTAGCAAGGCAGGGTCGGGTGGGGAGAGGAGGTATGTACTGGGTGCTGACTCAAGCCTCCCAGCCAGGCGTTTTTGACTCATCCACCGCCCCCACCACTGCATGTCCACGTGTGGCCCCAAGTGAGATTAGTTACAAATCGAACCCCTCTCTGCAGGGCCCTCCTACTGAGGCAGGAGGTAGATGGGCCTCCCCAGGGTAAAGCAACTGGAGATCCAATCCGATGGACTGAAACGAGAATAACCCATATGGTCAACCCATTGACCAAGACAAGAATAGCAGGACAATTAAAGCAAGGAGGCTGGGCCCTGCCCAGGCCTCATAGTGCTCATTCTCAAAGTCAGGAGACTTCCCTGACCACACATGCACAGAAAGGCTCCTTGGAGGCCAAAGGGGAGTTATGTCAAAAGTCCTTTGACACTCCAAGCCTTTGTGGTAGAATCCATCTTGGCTAAGAGGTGCGCGTGCATACATGGTAGGATCCTGAGATACATCAGATATGGACTGTGAACCAGGCAAATCAAAATGATTGGCCAAATGAAACCCAGAAGAAATGCCCCATAAAAGTGATTCCAAGCACTATGGGGACGCGACTCAGTGACTCTCTCCCTGAGTTCACCCGAATGTCTATGCACACGTACTGTACTCTTTTTCCTCTTCACTCAGTTCAGTTCAGTCGCTGAGTCATGTTCAACTCTTTGCAACCCCACGGACTGAAGGCATTCCAGGCTTCCCTGTCCATCACCAACTCCTGGAGCTTACTCAAACTCATGTCCATTGAGTCAGTGATGCCATCCAACCATCTCATCCTCTGTCATCCCCTTCTCCTCCCGCCTTCAATCTTTCCCAGCATGAGGGTCTTTTCCAATGAGTCAGTTCTTCACATCAGGTGGCCAAAGTATTGGAGTTTCAGCTTCAGCATCAGTCCTTCCAATGAATGTTCAGGACTGGTTTCCTTTAGGATGGACTGGTTTGATTTCCTTACTGTCTAAGGGAGTCTCAAGAGTCTTCTCCAACACCACAGTTCAAAAGCATCAATTCTTCGGTGCTCAGCTTTCTTTATAGTCCGACTCTCACATCCATACATGACTACTACTCCCAAGCTTTGACTAGATGGACTTTTGTTGGCAAAGTAATGTCTCTGCTGTCTAGGTCGGTCATAGTTTTTCTTCCAAGGAGCAAGCATCTTCTTTTAAATTCATTTTTCCTCTTAATAAGTACTTAACTTGCTGCACTACTTTCTGTCTGTGTAGAGATTCTTTTCTGCAAAGCAGAAGGGGCGGGGTCCTGGTTACTGCCCACTGATCTAGTGGCTAGGATTCTGTGCTTTTGCCTCGCTGACTCAGCCCAATCTTCGGCTGGGAACCCAAGCCCCACTCCAAGCCGTTGCAGGTTGAGGCCACCTGAGATCACCACCCTCAGAGCTGAGGCCCCCAACTCTGAAATCCCAGCCTCGGCCTGATGCCAAAATCCCCCACATCCCGGCGGCACTAGTGGAGTCTTATCTTGCATACCTCAGGGCCAGGAAGCTCCCTTCCTTTGTGTGAGTAAAAGATGTTATGAAGGTGAAAGTGTTAGTTTCTCAGTTGTTCCCAACTCTTTGTGACCCCCATGGACTGTAGCCCACCAGGTTCCTTGTCCATGGAACAGGCAAGAATACTGCAGTGGGTTGCCATTCTCTTCCCCAGGGAAATCTGCCTGACCCAGGGATCGAAGCTGAGCTTTTTGCATTGCAGACGGATTCTTTACCATCTGAGCCAGCAGGGATGCCCAAAGATGTTATGATTGATGCCCAAATCTGCCTCCATAGGCAAGGATCTCTTTTTAAAATTATAAATCTGGGGAACTCCCTGGTGGTCCGGTGGTTAGGACTCAGCACTTTAACTACCATGAGCTCTGGTTTGTTCCCTGGATCAGGGAGCTAAGATCCCTCAAACAGTGCAGTGTGGCCAGAAAAAATATAAATATATATGTATAGTTTATATATATATGAATATATAGTATAATTTACATATATAATAGAAATATGAACTTGTATCCATCTACCACAAGCCCTCGGTGGCTCCCCATTACCCTCTGAACCACAAAATCTCAGTATTTTTATTTTTAACATTTTTTTCTTGTGACTGGAGCATGCTATGAATTTTATTACCACATTATCAACAAGCCTTCTAGATAAATCAGTTGCTTTTGTCCAGTTAAAATCTTAGCTAATATTGATATTTTCATTGTACGATATTTCATCGTGCAGAACTCTGAACCAGTAGTTTTCAAATTGCAGGTAAATTTGTTCGGAAAATAAATAGAATAAAATAGAAAAGAAATCAGTATTTTTAAAAAATGCTTTTTGAGGTACAGTTGATGTACAATATTATATGTTACAGGTGTACCATATAGTGATTCAAAGGTTATACTCCATTTATAGTTATGGCTATATTCCCAGTGTTGCACAATACGTCCTTGCAATTTACTTTGTTAATTTTTTTAAATTTAGGTAATTACTGTGGCCGCACTGGGTCTTCATTGCTGAGTGCCAGCTTTGTCTGCGGTGAGCAGGGGCTTCTCTCGTTTTGGTATGCAAGCATCTCTTGGTGTTGCAGAGCGTGGGCTCTCGGGTGCACTGGCTTCAGTACTTGTGACGCAGGGGTTTAGTTGCTCTGAGGCACGTGGGATCTTCCAAAGCAGAGGTCAAACCCATGTCCCCTACGTTGGCAGGCAGGTTCTTAACCCCTGGGTCATCCGGGAAGCTCCCCTTGTAGTTTATTTTATACGTGACAGTTTTTATGCCCTCATCCCCCACCCCTATGCCGTCCCTCCCCCCTTTCCTCTCCCTCAGCATGTTTTATAAGGTCCTGTTGTGGCCTGGTCTCTGCCGGCTCTGCAGCTCACCCCTCCCAGTCACACTCAACGTTGCCCACATATTTCCTTCTTAACCTTTGCACAAGCTGTTCTCTCTACTCGGAAGGACCTTCTCCTTTCCTTTTTTTGCTTGCTGGGCTCATTATNCCACCCCTATGCCGTCCCTCCCCCCTTTCCTCTCCCTCAGCATGTTTTATAAGGTCCTGTTGTGGCCTGGTCTCTGCCGGCTCTGCAGCTCACCCCTCCCAGTCACACTCAACGTTGCCCACATATTTCCTTCTTAACCTTTGCACAAGCTGTTCTCTCTACTCGGAAGGACCTTCTCCTTTCCTTTTTTTGCTTGCTGGGCTCATTATACACATTTAAGCCCTGTTTTAGAGAAGGAAATGGCAACCCACTCCCGTATTCTTGCTTGGGAAATCCCACGGACAGAGGAGCCTGGCAGGCTACAGTCCATGGGGTCATGAAGAGTCAGACAGGACTGAGGGCTGAATAACACTAGCCCCCCCATCAGCCCATCTAGGAAGTTTCTCCTGCCCTTTTGGATACACTGTATCTCCCCTGACCCAGCCTTGCAGATTAGAATTCCTGCTCACCAGCCAGTCCCTGACAGCCAGTCCCTGACTGCAGGCGAGCTGGTAGCTGCTTGCAAGGCTCTGAACTTCACCAGGCAAGACATCTGCGGAAGTTTTGTTCTCCCCAGAACCACCCATCAGGCTCTCTCTAAGGGCATCATTAGTTTAAAGCCTTCTTCTCGGATCTGCTCCCGACAGGCCACCCCCTAGCAGTCACAGCCTGAGTGCCTTTGAAGAGTGATTGACTAACAGCCATTAGATTAATGGGAGGGGTGCAGCGTTTCCACTTCTGCAGCATCTACAAACTAAATGTTCCCATGTAATTACAATTAAGGACATGTTCCTGTGTGACAGCTCCTACCTTCCTGGCCTCCTTCCCCTTCCCAGGTCGTTCGCCTGTTTCCACCTCCTTTTTTCCCCCTCTGCTTTGGCTTTCTTTCATTTTTTTCCCCTTCTCCCTTTCTCTCTCTCTTTTTTTCTTGATGTCTGTCTCTGTCCATCTCTCCCCCTGTCTATCTCTGTCTCAGTTTCTGTTTCCACCTCTTTCTGTCTTCATTTATCTTTCTGTCTTTGCCAATCTCTCAATCTTTCTCCCTGTGTCCAATGAATCTTCTATAGTGTAATAGTCTTTTTATTTATTTATTTTTGGCCTTACTACACAATGTAGAGGATCTTAGTTCCCTGACCAGGGTTCGAACCTGTGCCCCCTACAGTGGAAGCATGGATTCTTAATCACTGGACCTCCAGGGAAGTCCCACAGTATACTAACTAGTCTTAGGTATGTAGCCACCATAAGATCAAGTTTAGAATATTCTAATCCTCAGAAGCCCACATTTTTGCCCCCTAAACAGTAATTGTATTTTATCGTTTTCTTTCAGTTTTCCTCCTCTGATCCTGAGATCAGTGTACCCTTTACATCTCCCACCTGGTTCAATAGCCCTTCCAGCACAGGGCCGGGCCAGGGGTTGTGTCTGAAATTCCAAGAGACTTCCCAGGATTGAGGTGGCCTTTCCAAGGAGCCAAGTACAAGGCCCCCAGTGGACAGGCCAGAACCCAAGAGGGGAGGTCCCTATGTAGCCAGGACACATGGTCCAAAAACTCTGGATTCTGATTCAAAGATCAGATTACTGCTGAGCAGGCTCTTAGGAAGACGGAGGTCCTCCCGGGGGTGTGGAGGAGTGTCCCAGCACGCTTTGGCTAAGCTTGCATTCTCCTTTTAGCACAGCAGACCTCGATGACCCAGGGACGCCTTCCCTTCTTCCTCTTCCTGGACAGGTGGCAAGACTGAGACTCCATGTGGCTGCTTCTCCAAGGTCTGAAGATGAGTCTGGACCCAACTGGGTTAGGACCCAGGCCTCCTGGGGACAGCTCTTGGTTCTGAGGCTTCAGGATGGCCCCTTCTCTTTCCTGAGCCTCTGTTTTCTCATCTGTGAAATGGGAAGCTGAAGGTTAAGCTAGGGAGTGTTGGTCTCAGGGCTGGGAATTCAGGGGCATCTGCCCTACCCAGGTGGGTCACACTATGGGGAAAGGAGGTGTCTGTGAAGGCCAAGGCCAAATGTGGGCTTCTCATGAGGCAAGAGTGGTTTCTGCAGCTATGTCATCATAATCTAGAGCATCTTGGACTTGTCAGAGCTTTCCCTGATGAAGTGGGACACAGGACGTACACTTTAAAAATTTCTTAATTTTGGCTGCACTGTGTCTTCGTTGCTGTACACGGGCTCTCTTAGCTGTGGCAGGCAGGGGCTACTCACCTGATGCACAGGCTTCTCATTGTGGTGGCTTCTCCTGTGGTAGATACGGGCTCCAGGGCACAGAGCACGTGAGCGTCAGTGGTTGTGGCAGACGGGCTTAGTTGCCTCATGGCGTGTGATATCTTCCTGGACCAAGGATCGAACTCATGTCCCCTGCATTGGCAGGCAGATTCCTAACCGCTGGACCATGAGGCAAGTTCCAGAAGGATAAGTTTTGCTAGAGGGAAGGTTAGGGCTTTCAAAAGCAAATCTAGTCCTGTGTTCAGTTCAGTCGCTCAGTCGTGTCCGACTCTTTGCGACCCCATGAATCACAACACGCCAGGCCTCCCTGTCCATCACCAACTCCCGGAGTTCACCCAAACTCATGTGCATCGAGTCGATGATGCCATCCAGCCAACCCATCCTCTGTCGTCCCCTTCTCCTCCTGCCCCTGATCCCTCCCAGCATCAGGGTCTTTTCCAATGAGTCAACCCTTCGCATGAGGTAGTCAAAGTATTGGAGTTTCAGCCTTAGCATCAGTTCTTCCAATGAACACCCAGGACTGGTCTCCTTTAGGATGGACTGGTTGGAACTCCTTGCAGTCCAAGGGACTCTCAAGAGTCTTCTCCAACACCACAGTTCAAAAGCAT
>SJYX01018188.1:0-10533 GCA_006410675.1 Oreotragus oreotragus | reverse complement strand
TGTGTGTGTGTGTGTGTGTTTTTAAGAGTAGTACCACTAGCTCAAGAGTTATAGAAATTTAGTTCAAGAACTTCATCCATGCAAACACATGACAAAGCATGTGTCTGAAGTTCTGATTTGGAATCTCATAGTGCCTGGATCCACAGCTGTGAAAACAGTGATGTCACAGTGGCCACACAGCCCAGCTGGGGCAGAAATGTCCAGTTAGTAAGACTTTGGAGAACTGGCACTTTTCTGTTCCACAGGGGCTGGGAGAGATTTGTGTGACAATCAGCATGCATCTCTGTGCATACAGACGTGAATGTGGATGTAGATAAGTACATACATGGGCAAAATGTAGCCATTTATATGTGGGTTTTTTCATGTATACATGTGACAAAGAGTTACAATTGTCAGCTTCCCAATGGATACTAGGAATTCTGAGCATTGACAATACTCCCCAAAGCAGCTTTTAGCAGAGTGAGACTGGAAGGCATTGAGGAAGTATGCATACCATTTTCTGCTGGGAATTCTCTGCATTGATGATAACCTTCCAGTGGGTCTCAGGGCCTGGGCCTGGAGGTGTTTGGAAAGCACCACATGCCACTCCCTCCTGAGGGCTGTGCTGGCATCCTTGTCTGGCAGCTTTGCAGGGTGGCTCTCCTTGGGTGCATTCCAGCCATAGCTTGGAAGCCTTGCCTTTCTTGAGTGGTGTGAGGACTGAATATCTGCGTGCATTCTTTCACTCAAGAGTGAAGAGAAGCTTTGCTTATCTAGCTGTGTTTCCTTAAAGTGACTAACCCTTGGTGCATTAAACTTGGGTGGGTTTGTTTCTCAGAATCTTAACTTCTCAACTGTTGACTGATCACTGTTGACTCAACACTAAAATCTCATCTGCCTCTGCTTGTCATCCCTCGGTTATTGGGGTTTGGTATTTGCTTTCTCTTAAGGTTCAAAAGGGCAGAAAAATATGCACAAGCATTTGGCAATAGGCAAAGCAGATAGAGAATTATGAAGCAGATATGCCAGAGTCAGATATTTTTGTTGAAATCCTGACTTTATATGACTGTCTGTTTTACTTGAAATATGGTCCTTGCCATGAGGCAGGGTGTCTGGAGACGTGGCAGGTAGTCAGCAAGTGTAGGGAAGCAACTTGTTATCTTGGGCAGAGTGCCAGCTCACACCAGCTGGTCAAACTTGCATTCTTTTCAAGACTTCTTTCCTGCTACTTAATTGTTGGTAATTTGAGAAACTATCTTTGAATCAGACACCGTGGCCAGAAGATAGGATTAAGAGAGTATTTGGGACCAAAAAGAGATATACATCTGTCTACTTGCTGGAAACTTTGGTGGCAGAGGGAAAACTGTGGACAAATTCCTGACAGGTGGTAATACTTCCCTGCAATTTAATATATTTTTTTGCCACTCCCTGCATCATGAGATATCTTAGTTTCCCGACCAGGGATCGAACCTGTGTCCCCTGTATTGGGAGCACAGAGTCTTAACCACTGGGCAACCAGGGAAGTCCCTAACGTTTTTAAAAATATAATGTTTCCTTAAGAGATCTTACCATGTTCTACTGACAATACTTATATTGGTCCCCTCAAATAACAAGGAACATCATCAAAACGTGTAAGAAAGGCAACAGGAAGGTAAAAAATAGAAAGAAAGTTTGTAGGGAAAGTCAAGACTTGGAATTTCATATAGATTACATAGAGATTGAGGCAGATAATTCTAACCATGTCACTTTAGGTCAGTGCTCACAGGTCGCAATAACTAAGTGTGTGATTATTAGAAGTCTGGGTTCTCTGACCCCATCCCAGAATCTCCAGGGAAAGGATCTGGGAATATTGTTTTAGTAAGCATCTTAGGTGATACTTATGATCAGACAAGTTTGGGAAACTGCCACCATCCAATTGCCTGCTAGGACTAAAGTATTTCCAAAACTTATAAGTAAATATATGTGTGTTGTGTGTGCATGTGTGTTATCAAACTTTGAAAAAAAATGGTCAAATACTCCATATTGACATCCTAAACATTTCTTAGTGAAAACATCTGTTATTTGGATAGGGTTGTACGGGTTCCCATGTGGTGCTAGTGCTAAAGAACCCACCTGCCAATGCAGGAGACACAGGAGACCTGGATTCCTTCCCTGAATCAGGAAGGATCCCCTGGAGGAGGGTATGGCTACCTACTCCAGTACTCTTCAGCCTGGAGAATCCCATGGACAGAGGAGCCTGGTGGGCTACAGTCCATGGAGTAACAAAGAGTCAGGCACAACTGAAGTGAATTAGCACGTAGCATGTGGGGTTATAGAAGGTTTTCCTATTTATTATCTCAGTTGTTCCTAAAACCAACCCTTTGATGGGTTGGACCACAAAGATCATGTTTGGCCCCAGCTTACACACAGGAAATGGGCTCAACATGTACCTGGCAAACAGCAGACCTGGCTTTGAACCGGATCCTTCCCCAGGTGGGGAGCCCAACACCAACCCCAGAGCCCACCCCTTTCGCTCTTTTCTCCCACACCCTGGTCACCAGGCTGATGGCAGCATTTCTGACAGATCAGGCTCTTTGGATAGCCACACCTTTCCACACTCCGATTCCCCGGCCACCATATCCTTCCTCCTCTTTGCAAACTCACAGGCATTCATGAAGGTGCCTTCCCTGAAGCTTTTCTGGACACTCTTCTCACCCTGCCACCCAAGCAGAGCCAGTTTTTCTTTCAGCTGGCTTTCCGTCAAGTTTATAAATCCATGGTGGGCGTGTTTAATCTAGGTGAGTTCAATGATACGTGTTCAGTAAGGCCTCCTTTCTTCCTCCCCACCCCACTGTTATACCACTTACTTTGAATAGATGGGAAAGTAATCACCTCTAAAACACTCAGTGCTCATTGGCTAAGCTATGGGAAGTGTTAAGGGAATGATTTAAAGGCTTTTCCAAACTTTGACAAAAAAGCAAGCATTCAGGAGGCCAGGAACATGGCCACTAACATCCTCTAGGAACAGAATCGTTTAACAGGTCCAGGGAGCATTGTCTAATGAGAAGCTGGGGAATGGCAGGGGACCCTAGGCACAAAAACACAGATTTGGTAGTTTTCTTGATAGGTAATTTAAGGACCATCCAAGGACATTTTCAACTAGTGGTGATTTTCATGTTACACTCATAGCCCCAGATTAGATGTGACTGTCTGTCATGGCTTTCAAATCATATTATAGTAATTTCTTGATGCAAATAACTCCACTGCTGGACTTCAAGTAAGGGTGGACCCAAGCCATGTTCATCTTTGTCTGCCAATTGATAATTGTTGAATAAACTTTTGGGGAATAGATCTTCTAGCCATCTGCATCTGAGTGCAATCCAATTATTTAATTATAGTTCTAATTCCAGTTCTCCTGTATTTACAGCCACCACTGGTCCAAGCAATCTTCAGCGGTGATCCAGAGGAGATACGGATGCTCATCCACAAAACAGAAGATGTGAATGCTCTGGTAGGAGACGCTCTGGCTTTGCCTCCCCAGACCCTCTTCACCTTTTCTGTGCCATGGACCTTTTTGGTGTCTGGTGAAAGCCCTGGCCCACTTCTCAGAATTCTGTTTTGAAATGCTCTAAATAAAATATATAGGATTCAGATGGAAATCAATTATTTTGAAATATTGTTATTTAATCAAAATTTTCATATAATAATACATGTGTTTATCAGCACATTTAAATGGCAAGATACAGTAGGAGATCTAATAATGGCCATAATTTAAAAATAATGATGAGCCTGATCAATATTTTGTGTTACCTGCCACCACTGTAACGTGGCATGAATGTGCCTATGATTTCTGCCAACACTAAGGTTTGCTGCCTGCATTCATAATGTGAAGAAATGTGAAGTTTCAGTTAGAAGTTAGTGAAAATAGAGATAGAAAGTTTGTTCTAGAGAACCCATGCCTTACAAACAGGAGTTGACAAACTATGGTTTTTCAGCTGTTTTTGTAGAAGCTACTGGCTAGGAATGGTTTTAATTTTTTAAATGGCTGAAAAAAGAATGAAAAAAAAAAGAATATTTTGTGACTTAGGAAAATTGTATGAAATTCAAATTTTGATATCTACAAATTAAATTTGTTTCGAACATGGGAAGGACAGCTTTCCTACTGCAGGAGCAGAGTTGAGTAGCTGTGACAGAGACAGTATGTGGCCTGCCCAAAATATTTACTCTCTGGCCCTTTGGAGGGAAAATTTGCTGCCCTCTGCACTAGAGGGTCCATGAACCTGAAATGAGTGGATGAACTTGGCATCCTGTGTGTACCCTGAAATCGTACGTAATATATGCGTGCACTTGTGAACATTTTGTTTAATGAAAGGGTCAAGGCATTTCATCAAACTCTTAAAAGGGTTCATGATCCCCTAAAGATTAAGAACCACTGAATCTGGAAGCTCTTGACATAAACCTGCAATGAGGAAAAGTGAAGAGTTAGTCAATAATTCATCCTTTTAATAGTTTCCTAGACCTAGATTGAACAAGCAGTTATGTATAGTTCAGTTCAGTTTGGTCGCTCAGTCATGTCTGACTCCCTGCGACCCCATGAATCGCAGCACGCCAGGCCTCCCTGTCCATCACCAACCCCCGGAGTTCACTCAGACTCACATCCATCGAGTCAGTGATGCCATCCAGCCATCTCATCTTCTGTCGTCCCCTTCTCCTCCTNAGGTGAGGCAAGCAAGCTGATCATCTGTGTTCTGACACCACCAGAATTCATCCAGCCTATTCTGTGTTGTGGGCCACACCCAGGCCAGCCCGAGGCAAGGTTACTATCTTCCCTGATAATCATCAACAAGCAGGACTTTTGTCAGTCCTGTGTACCAAGAAAGCCTTTAATTTCTCCTTAGGAAAGTGACAAAGAGCTGCTAGCTGGTAAAGATTAGGGGAGGTGGCTCAAACATAAGAGATGTTTAATTCTCTAATGAGCAGATTATTGCGGTGGCTCTTTTCTACAGAGTCCCAGCTATCAGCATGTAGCTTCTAAGGTCATTCAAGGGGTGTGTCAACAGTCCAACAAGAAGGGAAAAAAAGACTGTGGAGGCAAAGCCTGGGAAGATTTTATGGGACAGCTTGGCTGTGGCATAATCACTGCTACTCACATCCCACTGCCCAGAACTCATCCCATGCCAAAGCTAACTACAGAAGAGGTTGGGAAGTTAGTGTGACTGTGTCCCCAAAGTGTCAGAGAACAGGGACTTTGGTGAACAAGTTGCTGTCTTGGCTACACCAATTTCTGGTTTTAGAGAATTTTAGGTAATTCAAGTGATACCCCTTAGTCGTCTGCGTAGTGTGTCGTTAATTTGACAATTAATTACTGAGTTTGGATCCTGTGTAAGGTGCTGGGGATACAGCAGTTGAAAAGATAGCTCTTTCCCTTGTGAGCTTACAACGTGGCAGAGAAGGCAACAGAGAAATCATACCATATTGTATTTCTGAAATAGGAAATCTGGGACACTATTTAGGGGCCTGTGTTAATAATGAGGGACTAATGAAGTGAGGTATAAACAGAGGCTGNTTTCCCTTGTGAGCTTACAACGTGGCAGAGAAGGCAACAGAGAAATCATACCATATTGTATTTCTGAAATAGGAAATCTGGGACACTATTTAGGGGCCTGTGTTAATAATGAGGGACTAATGAAGTGAGGTATAAACAGAGGCTGCTGTGGAAAGTGCTTTGTAGTTGCTGTTGGATGTGTGGCAGCTGTTGGATGTAACAGCAGAGAAGGGTGGGATAAAGAGGGAGATGAATGAATGAATGAATGAGTGGTTAAATGAGTGACTAAACAAGCCTAAGAGGAGCCTGAGTTCTTAGGCTGATCGTGTGGCTCTTCTGGGTCCACAGACCCTTTCCCCCACTCATATCTTTTATAGCCTCCCTCATCACATCCCCCTTTCCCTTCCTCAGGTGAGTATAAAGATCATTTGCTCCTCTACTCTGTTATCAGGTATGTTGCAGACACTGAGCTGTCCTCTTCAATGGTGTTCCTTGGTCGGCATTCCTTTGGGATCAGTCACAGTGACTGCTGGAGGTGGATTAGACAGTTTAGGGGAAGTGATCATTAACAAAGGGCATAGGGAGATGGAAGATAAATCTGGATTAGAAATCTAAGCCCAAAGATTCATTTTAGGATGTAAGAGCTGCTGCTTCCAGACATTTCAGTGTCAAGGCGGGGAAGTAAATCAGGGAAGCACCTCTTGCTAGCGAGAAGACAGTTTTTGTCTTCCCTTCTCATCCTTTTCTTTTCTCTGTTTATCCCTATTTAGTCACTTAATTTTTCTTTTCTGCTCTAGGCTCTGACTTTTTTGCTTTCTTTTTCCTTCTTCATCTTTCTGTACCTTTTGATGGGTTGCCTGTTCTTTGGTATAAATACGCTTTGATTAACTGATCCTGATAGAAGAAGAGTCTCATTCAGCTTTGCCTCTCTGTGTTTTTCCAGACTTTATTTCCCAGTAGCTATATGCATCAACCAAGTGGAATTACTCAACCTACTGGTATTTATTCTTTTCTCACTTCTCCACTGTTTTGATCCCACCTGTCCTTTCAGGCCTACTATTGATCCTTGCTCTTTTAAGTTGGCCTAATTTCTAACTTCCCTTCTGCTGCCTTCTCTTCTACCTCCCAAATCCCTTGGCTCTTTGTACCTCACTGATCACTTTACTTGAGTTATTTATGTCTGTGTTTTACTTCTGAGAAACTGTGTGTTTGATGACATGACTGCTTATGTCACTCATTCTCATTTGCTCAGTGGCCCAGTCCAGTCGTTGAGTGAATGACTAAACCTGCTTTATTACTTATGTTGAGCCAATTTGTGGTAGCCTATTTTAATTTTTAAAAATTTATTATTTTCTACTTTTGGCTGTGCTGGGTCTTCATTGCTGCAGGGGCTACTCACTGGTTCCGGTGTGCAGGCTTCTCGTTGCAGTAGCTTCTCTTGTTGCATAGCACGGGCACAGGCCCAACAGTTGTGGCTCACAGGCTTAGTTGTTTCGTGGCATGTGGTATCTTCTTGAATCGTGGGTCGAACCCATGTCTCTTGCATAGGAAGGCTAATTCTTTACCACTGAGCCACCAGGGAAGCCTGCCTACTTTTCATCCAGGACAATGGTGGCCAGATAGTTCTGGGCAAGTAGCCAGATGGTTCTGGCTTAGTTAGTTGCCCTCCGTTCTCAGTTTTAAGATTAAAAATTCTCTTCCTAAGATTGAAAATTCATAGATGGATTTGAGGAGCCACAGAACAATCAGGAAGGGTCATCTGAATCTCTTTGTGGTTTCCCTGGTTGCTGGCATGCCAGAGCCTGGAAATGTGGGAAGATAGTTATATGTTCCGAGAGATCCATTAAAGTTGACCCATATGTGGCTGATAATAGAAAAATTTAGAAGCTTCTATCCAACTAGTTAAATTGAGGTAGAGCATCTGAAGTCTAAATGAATGTAGAGATTCTGAAAACCAAAATTTGAACTCAATAAAGACATTTTTGGGATTATGCTATGACAACATGCCATCAGCAGACCATTTACTGCATACCACACTGAAATAACGACAGAGACAAACTGGGGCTTGTCAATGGCAAATGGTAAAGACAGGGAAGGAACCATGCCCAGTGAGGAGTGGTGATGTTTTAGACTTGGGAAAGATGAGAGAAATATCTGAAATAGTTCAAGCACTGTCAAATTAAACTGGAGCTCTTCTTATATGTCACATCATTGTAAGCTGCAAAAAATAAGATTTCAGGCCAAAATAAAAGAAAGAACTTCATAGAGCTGTCTAAAGGCGTAATGAGTTGACTTAATAACAAATAATAAACTCTTTGAAAGACCATTAGACTAGAGGTTCTAAAGGTGACCAGTAATAGTAACATACATGGCCCCACTTTCCTGTTTTGTGTCCTTGGCCAGTATTGCTAATGGTTCATGACGTTTTTCCCCCCTCTCATTCTTAAAGACTCGCATTTCTTATCGGGACAGCACTGTTAAATTTAAATTGGCCTGTAAATTAAAATCTTCTTTCCATGCCTGGACTAGGTGATGTTTACAGCCTCTTAAAACTGTGAAAGACTACAATTCTAAGATTTGTAAGTCCCACATGATAGCAACCCCTGGAGTTTATTTCTTTTTAAAACTAGCAGGAACAGATATGAATATACACACATACAAAATCTTTGTCATACTAAATAAAATTTGCAATATTTCCTTAGTATCAACTAATTGCCAGTGCATATTCAATTTTATTTTGTTATATGAGTTTTTAAAATGCCCTTTTACGGTTGGGTTGTCCCCTGGTTGATTATTTTAATGCATCTATGAACTGTGATGTTGGAGAAGACTCTTGAGAGTCCCTTGGACTGCAAGGAGATCCAACGAGTCCATTCTGAAGGAGATGAGCCCTAGGATTTCTTTGGAAGGAATGATGCTGAGGCTGAAACTCCAGTACTTTGGCCAGCTCACGCAAAGATTTGACTCACTGGAAAAGATTCTGATGCTGGGAGGGATTGGGGGCAGGAGGAGAAGGGGACGACAGGGGATGAGATGGCTGGATGGCATCACGGACTCGATGGACGTGAGTCTGAGTGAACTTCGGGAGTTGGTGATGGACAGGGAGGCCTGGCGTGCTGCGATTCCTGGGGTCGCAAAGAGTCGGACACGACTGAGCGACTGAACTAACCAACCAACCAACCATTTTATACAAAAAATAAATGATTTTGCCAAGCAATTAATGTTTATCATTTGCCATAGTAGGATCTGGCCTAGGTGTTGGGTTGGCCAAAAAGTTCATTTAGGTTTTTCTGTAAGATCTTACAAAACCCTGAACAAACGTTTTGGCCAATCCAGTATATTGGTGCATTTTGCTTACTGTCTTCACTTCTAGGGTAGGGAGGGATGATGAGTGCATCAGTTAGAATAAATCTTAAGATGAAAGCTAACATTATGTTGGCAAAGTACTTATAGTGAAAAAAGGGGAGGAAGCATTAAAGCTGTGAATCTTGACTATGGGCATTAATTCAGGGGATGGTGACCTGCCAGTCTCAAGATCCAAGTGATAAAAAGAAACTGTATCAATATTATATGATGGGAGGATTTTTTTCAATAAACGAGACAGATTGTCAATAGTAAATTTATAATTTGTTCTCATGTGTGTGTTACCATACCTACAAAAAAATACCATACATAGTTACAAAAACATTTTTTCTTATGATTAGAACTTTCAAGATAGACTTTCTTAGCAACTTTCAAATTTGCAATATAGTATTTTTAACTAAGGTTACTATGCTGTACATAACATCCCCATGACCTATTTACTTTATAACTGGACATTTGCACTGTTTCTTTTAAAAATAGAATAGTATTTTGAATCCATCCAGAAGGATGTAATCTGACTCTACCTAAAGAATTTTGAGTGATAAATTTAACAGCCTTTTTAAACTTTTCTCAGCTTCTATCGTGTCATGAGAACAAGACAAATACAAACTATATAGCACAGGCTTTTAAGCTTCTAGACTTTTGTGTATTTTCCTTCACCTACGGATATCTTGATTTTTTTCTCTTTTTTAAATAAGGAATTTTATATGGAGATTAAGACGTGAGTTGTTTTGTTAGCTTTAGAGACCCTCTAAATTAGACCTAAATCAGGAACTGCGGGGAGTAAGGAGGCTACAGGCAAGGGTCAGGGAACAGCCCCCAGAGCACAGTCCCATAAATACAGAGGCATGCTGTCACTGGGGGTGATGACCCGCTCAGCTCTCGCTGAATGTTTCTGCACAAGAATACAGGCTCGGTGTGGCCCAGACTTAAGTTTTTAAGAGAAAATACAGGAAATCTCTAAATTGTTCAATGCGTATTCCAAAAAAATGATCCAACATCCTTCAGGCCAAAGAAAACACATCTGTGGGCCAAATCCAGCTTGCAGGCCACCGTTTTGCTAACCGTGGATCAGCAAATATTTGGAAGTTAAGGTTTCCCTGGCCACCTGATCTGGAAATCCAAAGCATAGTCCTGAAGCAGACGACCCAGGGTTCTGGGGAGAGCAGTGACCCGTGTTCTGCAAGTGTGAACAGCACTTTTGGCTCCCTCACCGGTGGGTGGACTGCAGGCCCCTTCACAGCTCTGGGACGGGTGTTTTTGTCCTGAGGGTAGGTGCTCACCTCTCAGCATATGCCTGGCAGCACTGTCACATTCCCTGCTCCTTGTTGGACCACTGCCCAGGATGTGGGGCTGTGGTTTGGAAGCCATGACCTATGTCCTGTAGAGAATGATTCATGAACTCCAGAGGGCTCTGAGCAGGCTGCAGTGATGTGCCTTCCCAGCCCTTTACGATGTGTGAAGGCAGGTCTGGTTAGCATCATTCTTAATTGACCTCTGGCGGATGCTCAGTGCGTCCTTCTCCTCCTGCCCTCATTCGTTCCCAGCGTCTGGGTCTTTTGTAATGATTCAGCCCTTCACATCAGGTGGCCAAAGGATTGGAGCTTCAACTTCAGCATCAGTCCTTCCAATGATTATTCAGGGTTGATTTCCTTTAGGATTGACTG
>SJYX01018185.1:428039-507924 GCA_006410675.1 Oreotragus oreotragus | reverse complement strand
TTCACTTTCATCAAGAGGCTTTTTAGCTCCTCCTCACTTTCTGCCATAAGGGTGGTGTCATCAGCATATCTGAGGTTATTGATATTTCTCCCGGCAATCTTGATTCCAGCTTGTGTTTCTTCCAGTCCAGCGTTTCTCATGATGTACTCTGCATATAAGTTAAATAAGCAGGGAGACAATATACAGCCTTGACGTACTCCTTTTCCTATTTGGAACCAGTCTGTTGTTCCATGTCCAGTTCTAACTGTTGCTTCCTGACCTGCATACAGATTTCTCAAGAGGCAGGTTAGGTGGTCTGGTATTCCCATCTCTTTCAGAATTTTCCACAGTTTATTGTGATCCACACAGTCAAAGGCTTTGGCATAGTCAATAAAGCAGAAATAGATGTTTTTCTGGAACTCTCTTGCTTTTTCCATGATCCAGCGGATGTTGGCAATTTGATCTCTGGTTCCTCTGCCTGTTCTAAAACCAGCTTGAACATCAGGGAGTTCACGGTCCACATATTGCTGAAGCCTGGCTTGAAGAATTTTGAGCATTACTTTTTCTTTAAAAAGTAACAATAAATCAACCTTCTACACACCACGCCTTTTCCAGGGTACCGGAGCTGGAGGGGGTGATGATGAACAGGGAGGGGTCTGACTCCGTCTCGTCCCTGCAGCTGGCAGTGGGCACATTGCTGGGTCGGGAGGCAGTGGCACATCCATGAGCATGCCAAGTTGATGGATAGAGGTCTCTGGTTATTTGCCCGTGTCAATGGTAAAGAACAAGGCATGAGAAACACACGCAAAGCCGGGGATGTTGTCTTTTTGTTTCTTGTATAAATGTGTGAACCATTTGATTTGGCTCTTTTGAAACTGGGCATTCATTTAGATTTTCTTACCTTTTTTTAAAATTAAAGTTTTTTTTTTTTTAATTTTGTCTTCATTCAGTCTTTGTTGCAGCATGCAGACTTCTCTAGTTGTTCTGTGGGGACTGAGTTGCCCTGTGGCATGTGGGATATTAGCTCCCTGACCAGGGGTAGAACCTGCACCTGCTGCTTGGAAAGGCGGATTCTTAACCATCGGACCATCAGAGGAGTCCCAAGAACTTCTTACCTTTCTTGATTTCCAATGGGGTCATTACTTTTTTTTGTCTTTTTAAAAAAATTGAAATTAGTTGATTTACAATATTGTGTTCATTTCAGGTATAAAGCACCGTGATTGTTACACACACACACACGCATATATATTCTACAGATTGTCTTCCGTTAACAGTTATTACAGAATATGGAGCTGAGTATCCTGTGGTATACAGTAGGTCCTTATTGGTTACCTATTTTATATATAGTAGCATGTATGTGTTAATCCCAGTTTTTTAAGCTGGATGTCTCTGGAACTGAAATTTTACTCAGCTTCTACTTATCGTGAGGGTAATTCATAACAGTCTGCCCATCCTGGTCTCGGAAAGGTTTAAGGAGGCTCTGAATAGTTTTAGGAGGCTCTGACAAGGAAAAGAGTTGTTCAGGTAACAATGTCATAATGGCAGTCACCATGCTGTTCCGCAGTCAGAGTTGCAGAAATTGAATGAAATGACTCATGTTGAAAGACCTGTGTCCGACGTGTGGTATGTGATCATTAATTCCTCTCCCCATGTGCTTGAATGAGTATTTAAAACACTGAAATACGTTTTGCTAAGAAAACCAACAGCTCCACAAAAGTAATGTATATCATTTATTTGTATAGTTATTTCTTAAAAAACAGATATTTCAAATACACCAAAATTATTGAAAATCTTAATACGCCCCAATGGGCCGCCTAGTTTTCAAAGGTTAATGTTTTGCCATATATGCCTTAAACTCTTAATGACATGAAATCTTATAAATGCAGTGGTGAGTCCCCCTCCTGCCCCAGCTTACCTCATCCTTTCCCTGGCTCTTTTTAAGAGCACTCTCTCCTGGCAATGTACATTCGTCAGTGTTTTCCAACTTTCAGCATGTCTCTATATTTATAAACTATATTTATAGTTGTATAGTTTGTATATAGTGTGTTGTATGTTTTAAAAAGATACACACATACAATGCAGTGTAACCTTTGAACCTGTGTTTTTACACACTCACTTGAGATTTGAGTTGCATGGAAAACTACTTCCTTTTAGCTGCTGTGTGGGCTTCCCTTGTAGCTCAGTGGCTAGAGTCTGCCTGCGATGCAGGAGACCTGGGTTCGATCCCTGGGTCAGGAAGATCCCCTGGAGAAGAAAATGGCAACTCACTCTAGTATTCTTGCCTGAAGAATCCCATGCACAGAGGAGGGAAGCTATTGTGCATGGGGTCACAAGAGTTGGACCCTACTTAGGGTACCATTGGTCTGAAATATCCCATAGTTTATTTATATGCTTTATATATATTATTTGTCACCAAGCACTGCTTTCATCTCTGATTCATCAATTCAGTTCAGTTCAGTCGCTCAGTCATGTCCAACTCTTTGTGACCCCATGAATCGCAGCACGCCAGGCCTCCCTGTTCATCACCATCTCCNAACAATGGGAGGAACATGAGTGAGGCAAAACAAACAGAAGTAGCTAGAGGGAAAGGGTCATCGACTAGCGAACTGTGATTGCTGAGTATATTCATCAAAAATTATGGAACATTTGCAAGTGTTCTTTTTAACTGTCATTGGTGTAGAGTTGAATCAAGTTTTACTATTTTAAAATTAGGTATGTATTAGATATCTTTGGAATTCGCCTGCCAATGCAGGAAACACAGATTCTATCCTGGAGTTGGGAACATCCCCTCAAAGAGGAAATGGCAAACCACTCTAGTATTCTTGCCTGCAACATTCCATCGACAGGGGCGCCTGGTAGGTTTCAGTCCATAAGGTCACAAAAAATTGGATATGACTGAGCACACACACATTAGATACGTAAGTGGAGATGACTTTTTGGGGAGTGGTTAAGTTGAAGATACTTAGCACAGAAATGCAAAGAGAAGGAAAAACAGTAAAGATGAAGTTCAAAAATCACAGGCTAGAGTACCATAGGAATTCCAGAAAGTAAAACTAACTGGGCAGAGGCAAGACCTGAGCAAATAAAAAAAAAACAAACACACACACACACCTAGACTTAACACAGTGAAACTACACCACCAGAGGCAAAGTTCAACTCCACAGCTCATTCTACAGACTGGAAATCTAACGGCAGCCTACAGTATGAAATTACAAGGCACTGCACATTTCTGCATGTGAAGTGTTAATATGTATGTCATCAATGCAGACAATGATCATTTAATAGGATCATTATAAGCCAGGGAATTCCTTGAGACTGTTTATACCTCTTCAATTTAATATTTAGATCAAAACTCAAATGTAGAGAACACGAAATTAAAATTAAACATTTCATTCATTTAGGAGTTTGACTTACCAATCCCATTTCAAGGGCTTCCCTGGTAGCTCAGGTGGTAAAGCTCCTGCCTGTAATGCAGGAGACCCGGGTTCGATACCTGGGTTGGCAAGATCCCCTGGAGAAGGAAATGGCTACCCACTCCAGTATTCCTGCCTGGAGAATCCCATAGACAGAGGAGCCTGGCGGGCTACAGTCCATGGGGTCGCAAGAGTTGGGCACGACTTAGTGACTAAACCTAAACCCCATTTCAAGTAAAGGTTGGGTAAATTTTTTAACAGGACAGGGTGGCTAACGGCCTTTTATAATAGAAAATCTGGCACATGAAGACCCCTGGAGACCTTATATAGGGACTTGAAAACAATCTGAAAACTATTTTTTAAATTCTACTTTACCAAGTAATCTCATCTTTCATTATTTAACATAAGTACTATTTCCTAAATCTAGGTCTTTCTTTATAAGGAATCCAAAGATTATCTGTAATAAAATCAACCTATTGCTGCTAAATCGCTTCAGTCGTGTCCGACACTGTGTGACCCCATAGAGACGGCAGCCCACCAGGCTCCCCCGTCCTTGGGATTCTCCGGGCAAGAACACTGGAGTGGGTTGCCATTTCCTTCTCCAATGCATGAAGGTGAAAAGTGAAAGTGAAGTCGCTCAGTCATGTCCGACTCTTAGCGACGCCATGGACTGCAGCCTACCAGGCTCCTCCATCCATGGGATTTTCCAGGCAAGAGGACTGGAGTGGGGTGCCACTGCCTGTATTAGGTAGGTGCTAAAGTAAGTAAAAAATTAGCATAAAGCATCCTGCAAAATCACTATCAACATAGTCTTTTCCAGGATAAAATAGAATTTTAATTGAACTTTAAATGTCTAAATGTCTTAAGAATTTTAACACAGAAGTTTTGTCATTTTCTCCAGATATTTTGTTGGTGAACTATTACCTAGTTGCTTCCTTTTAAATGTGTCCCATCCATCAGTCTTGCATAAAGTGCCACAATAATATGTAATAGTTGCATTTTAAAATTGAGCCTTGAATGTAAATAATCTGTTTAATAGAAGTATCTATGTTAACATGCTTAAATATATCAGTTCAGAAACTTTTAACAGTACAGTCACATTTACCAATTCATAGTGTTTCAGATGAGGCTGGGAAAGTCTAGGGAAAAAAACCCTTTATAAGATTAGTTGTTTTTTCAAATCCCACCTTAAAAATGTTCAAAATTATTGATAGTCCAATGATCATTTTCTAGTCAGAAACAGTATGTGTTGCATAGTATTATGCCATCTATCTTTTGTGTATATTCTGGATAAAGCTCAAGGAAATGAAATGTGGGTAAACCAACATATAATCTACACAAACCTTCCATTAGTTAACCTCAAAGACAGAGCTCAAGAGAACTTACATGTGTAGTCTACATTTCATGCAACTTCAAAGGTTCTCATTTTATTAACCCACTCACTCTGAAATTAACAAACGAATCATTCTCACTCATTTTTCACAGCTTTCCAGTCTGAAAATTATTTTCTAACATACCTAAACAAAGAATATTTTCTTTATACGCAAACAGACCATTGCTTTTAGTAAGAATCATTTATTGTATATTTTTAAGGTGGAGGGTTAATTAGTACAGTACTATGCATAACCTCATTCTTAAACACAAATGGATAAAAATGGCAAATCAGAATGAGCATGTAAAAAGACAAAAATTAGGCATATTTTTATAGAGAATGTTTCCTGTCATATCTATGTACTGATGTTTTTCTCCATTTTGTCTTTAAAAATGTATGGCTTGTTCCTTTTCTACATAATTGCTGATTCTTACAAATAATGAACATATTTGCTATCAACTAATAAATGTTACATACAGTTGTAGATTTTTCATTCAACTCAGCTGATTAGTTGCCTGAAATACTCAACTAAACATAGCACTGTTAAGAAAGAGTCCATTCCATTTGTCTCAAAAATGTAGTACTGAGTTATGAAATTTTCACGATAGGATATAATGCGAATGTCCCAGCTACAAAGTGATGAATGGAAAATGTCAACCCTGATCTGTTAGCTGTATTAATATTATGACTTTAATAGGCATTACCAATTTTTTATTAAATGTTATATTGTGGAATAAAGTAATCATTTATACTAGTAGTGGAAAAATAACTTACAAAAACGTACACCAGCATTATCACTTTTATAAAAATTGAGTTATTCCACAAGTTATCTGACATACCAGGAAATGACATTCAAGATAACTATCTAAACAGGAATCACTGCTGTTAAAAAAGGGTTGGGGGGATATAGAAGCTCTGTTTAGTACACATAGTGTAAATTTTAGACCTAACTGGATAAAAGGAAAATATTAAAAATATATCTATAGACAAATATCTGTACATCACTCCCATAGCTAACCTATAGACACATTTAAGAATATTATAGGAATATACCAATATATTTATCAAAGTTAAGGTTCAAAGGTGTTATATCACAGCACACATCCAAGAGTGTATGCCATAAAGATTAAAAAATCCCCACTGAATATAACAAAATAAAAAAAAAATCTGTAAATAAATATAAGGCATTCTAAAATAATATCTGCAGAAAATCAAGAGTCCAGCAAAGATTTCTATTATCTAAATTTTACTTCATATATTCTTCAAAATAGATTTAATTGTAGTGCCACAAATTAACGATGTTCAACTGCTTACCAAAATACTCTTTTTCTGGAAACTAAATGTTACTATTAAAATAAAAAAAGTTAGGTGCTTGAGGGAATAAGAATGCAGCAGAAAATTACAGGAGCCCACATATCCTTTTTCTTAAATTTAATTTGTCATATATAAGGTCTTTATATACAATCAGTGTGCATTGTAACAGTTTTTATTAAAAGTCAATCAAGTTTATCTAAAATGTTACCTGGCTGCATAGCACATTTGACATTATTGCCCACATGAAAAGGAAAACAAATGGATTTACAATAACTTTTGGCCTTTTGGATTCTGGATGTGTTCATAGACCTACCCTTTTAAACCAAATGCATCTGAAAAAAATGTTTCCAGAGCATGCAGTTTAGATTTTACAGATCATCTCACCATTCTGTTACACAATACTGACTAAATAAGGGAAAAGGAAAGAAATAACATGTATCTAATAAAATAGTCAATATAAAAAGGACTATAATGGAATAAGTGGCCCCTTTCCCCATTTTTTTACATTCTAAACAATGATTCCATCAAGACAAATCATTAAAAAGTGTTATTACACTGATATATATATATATATATATATTTAAACAATAAGAAGGCCTGAGTTGGTAGGGAAAGGAACAGTCAAAAAAAGCCTGAGAAGGGGAAGGAAGTAAGGAAAGCTCATTTAATTCATTTACAATAATTTACAGCCATTGTTTTTGTGTGTGTAAAAAGGCATAATAATAGATCACAAACAGGAAATTCCTGGCTATTTTACAGATATAGGTACAGAATTTAAATATTCAAGCTTGTGATGAAAAGCGGCAAGGTGGTCGCAGTGTACAATGTAAACAAGTAGCTTTGGAAAGTGAATAAAGTCCTTGAGTGTGTTTTCTTTATTAAGAAAAGAACTCTCTTTCATTCCTTCCTGAAACATGATCACAGGTAAGAGTAAAGTTCATATACAAACATAATTTAAATGGACGTCAGTCTAAAATCACTGACTTAAAAACAGTTTTATCCAGCCTACATGGAAGGGCAGTGTTGAGGTCCCTGTAATAGTAAACATTTTCCATTTCTTTAAAAAAGAAAAAAAATAGTACTACAATATTTGTAGTACAGTGCAGCATAATCCTTAAATATAAAAATATTTTCTCTTCTGTTGGGATAATAGACCTTGCATCCTGGAAAGAAGTAACAATACTGCTACTGACAGAAGATCTGTTTATATCTTTCAAGTCATGTAAGGCAATTACTGTGTTGGTTTATGATATATGGCTAAAAGAAAAGTCCAGAAAGACAGTATCAGTTTTTGTTATGTTTTCCGACTACTCCAGGTATGCTCAGGTGTACTTTTGTGTTCAATTGAGTGTTCAAATGGAGATCTGGAGCCATAAGGAGACCTCTGGTCTAGTGGAGATCTGGGACCACTACTGGAAGCTCTATGGTCCATCTGCCAATCTGAGTGATACCTATAATCCCTGGAAGATTTATGGTGTGTATATTCAGAACTTGATACACCAAGGATTCGTGCCGGTTAGGAACAAGGCTAAACCTAAAGCTAACCATTGGCGATGGTTTTGATAACCACCTCCTATACAGTGTTGTGAACCAGCAATCCACGTTTCTGCAGGCACTCTATCAGATCTAATCCTTTGACTCTATTTGTCATTTCCATTGTATAATCATAAGAGTGTCTAGATATTAATTCCCAAAGTCCCAATTCATCTCTTCTCGCCCTATCACCTTGGGTAACTATAGGTTTGTTTCCTGTTTCTGTGGGTCTATTTCTGTATTGTAAACAAGTTTACTTGTATCATATATTAGGTTCCACTTGGAAGTGATGTCATATGATGTTTGTCTTTGTCTGATTTACTTTGCCTAATGTGATAGCGTCTGGGTCCCTCCACGTTGCTGTAAGTGGTTTCATTCTTTTTTATGACTTGGTAGTGCTCCAGTGTGTCTGTGTACCCTGTGTTCTTTATCCAATCCGCTGCCGATGAGCACTTAGATGCCTTCCATGTCTTGGCTGTTGTGAATAATGTGGCTGTGGACACTGGGGTGCATGGATCTTTTCGAGTTAGAGTTTTCTCTTGATAACAAGGGTAGTTTTTGAGGCCTGAAAGACTCTGAGGGGCAGGGAAAGGTTTTAAAGGCAGTGTGAGTCAAGGGCCCAGCCCTAAGGACCTAAAAATCCAGCAGGGGAGACGAAAGTAACAAGAAACAGAACAACTGGGTGTGGACCAGCTTGCTGTGTGCTGTGCCCCTTGTCATCTTTTACAGAAATGAAATATCCTCTTTTTCTTGACATCTTGACTTCTGCCTCAACAATACCTTCTGGAACTACTTTCAAGGCATCTAATGCGGAACAAATTTATTTCTGAGGCCATGTCATATCCCATGCTACGGACATACCATCCTTTGACTATTCTGTTATTAATGGCTCTTTGCCTTTTGTTGCTGTAACTGGCTAAAAGCTGTAGCAGTTAATGTCCTCATTCTATATCTAGGTCCCGATGTGCTCAGATTTCTGCAGGAGGGTCTACCAAGACTGGAATGGTTGCAGAGGAGGGTGTATGTATTTCTAATTTTAATAGATGCCGTCTTATTGCTTTCTAAAAAGGCTAGAATTCATACTCCGCACCCTGCCCCCCACCAACCAATGTATAACAGTCCTTTCCCCACATGGTCGCTTCTGGCGGTCATGACACCCTCTTTAGGTGTCTGACATTGTGGCCCATTCCCATGGCTACCAGGCAACATAGAGGTCCTTTTGGAAATTGTTTATTTTTACCGTTTTGTCAACTGCTCCTCTTTCGCCTGGTTGTTATTGTTACGCTTTCGGTTTTCTCTTGGTTAGTTTGTAAGAGCTGTTTATATAGAATCGATATCAACCCTTTGTCATCTGTGTTACAAATATTTGGACCAGTGATTTCATTTGTCTACTGACTTTGCTTACCAGCCAATTCACTGAAGGATGATAGCGGCAAACTGTGTCTCATCAGCTCAGAGAACACCCTAATTTGTTCCATAAGTTAACCAACCTTTTGGAAAGGTCCATGGATGAAGTGTGAGGTCAGTGGGTAAGATGCAGTCACCTCGTTGATGAATGTGGCAGCTCACTGCATCAGCTGAATTTTCTACCACTTAATGCTTTTCCAAGGTTCTTCAAACCATAGGGAGACATACCTACAGTATGCCTGATGTAGAGGAAAACACAGCTGATCTTTGAGCAGCTATAAGGCACTCAGCCAGTCTCTCTTGTCCTTATGGGAAAAGAGCCCTGAAATACTATATCGTTTTTCTTTTCTAGAAATCGCATCATCCTCAAAGCCTCATCCGCCTGTTGTGGGCAAAGTGACTCATCACAGCATTGAGCTATACTGGGATCTGGAGAAGAAAGCAAAGCAGCAGGGGCCCCAGGAACAATGGTTCAGGTTTTCTATCGAAGAAGAGGACCCCAAATTGCACACTTACGGTATCATTTATACGTAGGTGCAATGTTGAATTGCTTAATATTTTGCTTTGTTTTCTCGATTAGCTGGATTGGTTTCTGTTGTCTCCAAGAAGACTCATTTTTTGAAATTAAAATGATGAGAGAGCATCATTGCATCCATTCTTTCTATGAAGGATGAATTTCGGAAAAGAAGGGTGAGCAGTCACTTTGATATTAAACCTCCTAGACCTCTGAGAGCTCTGTAGGCTTCTGAAATATTCTAATGGTATATATTTCAAATCCGAAATGTGGAGACAGAATCAGAGGAGAGTTGGATGAAATCGAATGAGGCTCCCATCAGGTTGCCCTGGGCACAGGTGTGACAACTCCCTGATACTCACGTTGCATCACCGGTCCCTTGCTGACTCTTCCAACCCACCTGCCACCTCCCTCTCGCCTCCATCAGGGCCTGGCTTTTCGCTTTCCCCTTGAATGTGTTTCCTTCTGTTTTTTATTTATTTAGTTTTTGTGGCTGCACTGGATCTTCACGGCTTTGCACGAGCTTTCACTCGTTGCAGCGAGTGGGGGGCTGCTCGTCTTTGCAGTACGCTGGAGATGGGATGACTTTTTCTCACTGAGATGACTTTTCTAGTGCCAGAGCACAGGCGCTAGGTGTGCAGGCTCAGTAGTTGGGGCGCTTGGGTTCAGTACTTGCGGCACACAGGCTTAGTTGCTCAGCAGCATGTGGAATCTTCTGGGACCAGGGATCGAACCCGTGTCCCCTGCTTTGGCAGGCGAACTCTTATCCACTCCGCCACTGGCAAAGTGCTCCTTCTATTTGTAACACAGTTGGCTCCTCCATACCACGCACGTGTCATATCAAATACTGGCCCCTCCTCAAGAGGCTCCCCAAGGTAGCCATCCCTCCAGCCTGCTCTCCTCTCTGCTGTGACCAGGTTTCATTTTCTCGTGACGTCTGGCTCTGCTGGAGTCACTTTGCTGTTGGTCTCTTCATTTTCTGTCCCCCCCCACCCCCACCCCAGCATCTAAACTCCATGAGAGGCAGGTTAGACTCCTGCCTTGCTTCAGGCTTTCTCCCCAGCTCCCAGACAGTGTCGGCACACAGGAGGCCCTCAAAATACTTGTATTGAGAAGTCATTTGTGCCCCCGCTTTTAGCTTTTACTTCAATCCTTATTTCTTCCTTTGCCAGCTCTACTACTTGTAAAATGACTTTGTGTTTCAGGAAGAAGACTGAAAATGAGGTACCAGTATGGTTTTATATGTAACTTTTAATTTTGACATAATCGAAGCTTCGCATCTGGCTGTGAGAAATCATACAGAGCGATCCCGCGAACCTCTCACACTTTCCCCAGTGGGGATGTCAGGGAAAGCTGTAGGGCAGAGTCACCATCCTGGCGATGATGAGGTCGTGATGCAGAACAGTTGCAGCGCTTGGCTGGACTTCGCTCAAGGTGGTATTGTGGTGAGGATGCAAACCCTAACTACAGTATCCTTGCGATTTGATGAATGATTCTTTGTACCTAGAAAAAAAAAATGCATGCACCTACCTGAAAAAAACAAATCCACCCCAAAGCATGAATGATGCTATAATAAGTATCCCTATATATAGAGAAAAAGATCCAATTTCTTTCCTGCTGGTCTCCCTTTGTACCATGAGCCAAGCCTGGAGACGTCAGGTGGGGCTCTCCTAGGGGCTCCTTTACTTCCCGCCTCCATTTCTCCTGTGCTGGGTGAGCAGTCAGGTCCACTGGCCTCCAGCCTGGTTTTCTCAGAGATCTGAGTGCTGCCTGGCCTGGAAGCTCAGCTGGTTGGTTGCCTGGTGTTTCAGGACCAGTCCCGGAGGCCTTCAGACCCCCAGCCCTAAGCCACCATTGTGAGACGCTCAGGCTATCTCACGGGGAAGGCAATGGCACCACACCCCAGTACTCTTGCCTGGAAAATCCAATGGACGGAGTAGCCTGGTGGGCTGCAGTCCATGGGGTCGCTAACAGTCGGACAGACTGAGCGACTTCACTTTCACTTTTCTCTTTCATGCATTGGAGAGGGAAATGGCAACCCACTCCAGTATTCTTGCCTGGAGAATCCCAGGGATGGGGGAGCCTGGTGGAATGCCGTCTATGGGGTCACACAGAGTCAGACATGACTGAAGTGACTTAGCAGCAGCAGCAGCAGGCTATCTCAGAGGATTGGCACAAGCCTTGACGCTAGGTGGCAGAGTGCGACCATGTTAATCTTGGCCTCTTCTTGGTTACATCCCTTTCCCCCTGGGTGTATCATCGCTAAAACTAGGAAATGCCTTTCTTTAAAAAAGTGGCGATCTAGACTACCTGACCTTGGCTTGTGGATTTAAGAACTTCGTTTCGACCCGTCACTTTCTGCTCTTCTGCCCCACCAGCCAGTCTAGGGTCGATGCAGTCATCTGACGTGGGCGCGCCTTCTCACAGCCCATGATCTAGCTTTTGTGAGCTCGCCCCCTGCACATCCTTTCTGTGCTTTCTCTCATTCGACTCTGGCACGTCCCTTGCAAGGTTGCAAGGAGGATCTGTTTTCTGAGTTGAGGCTGCTGAGTCCCCAGGTCCTACAGCTGTCCACAGTGGCTGATGTAATTGTCCACATCCCTTTTAGTTGCTGTGTAATTGTCCAAATCCCACATTTTCTTTTTTAATCTTCCTCTTATCACGTTGTCTGCAATGCATTTCCATCGCTTGCAGGATGAAGATCAGACTCCTGCAGACTAACATTTGATGCTCTTCAGTTTGCCCACCACCTGCCTTTCTTCCTGTCTCTTATTTCTGAGCACGAACCGCCCAGTGAAATCTGCTTCACGTCCTTGGACCACGCCTTGAATTTTCTTGCATGTGTGTTCAGCTGTTTTCCCTGTTCAGACCAATCTTCCCTCCCACCCTGCTCCATCCTTCGCTCCACCCAAGTCAGGTTCTGTCTTTTTGCTCTCCTATTATCTACCCCTCTGAATTCCTCCAATAGTGACGTTTCCCCTATCGTGCATTTCATTCATTCATTCAATCAGCACCTACCATATGCCAGACATTGTTCTGGTTGCTGGGGATACCGCACTGGACAAACAGATCCTAATTCCTCCCTTGTGATGAGGAAGATGAATGATAAGGAAGGGACAGAAGTGAAAACACAGAGTGTGTCAGATGGTGGTGAGTACTGAGGAGGAGGAGCCGGGGGCTTGGTGTGGAGGTGAAGAAGGCTTCACCCCGAGCGGGTGACATCCGTGTGAAGGAGCAAGGGAAGGGTATCTGTGAGTGTCTGGAAGAACGCCCGGGCAGAAGACACAGCTGGTGAAAATGCCTGGAGTTCCAGAAACGCTGAGCAGTGGAGTGAATGAGAGGGGTGACAGGGGCTGGGCCAGGGAGGAGACCCCCGGGGCGCAGAGGGGCTGCCCCTCTGCCAGGGGAGAAGCTGCTGGGCCCCCATAAACCTTGGAGGGCGTGGTGGTCTCGCCCCGGGAAGCTCACTCTGGCTGCTGAGGGAGGAGCCGAGGCACCCACAGCAGGGAGGACTAACTGCGGAGTGTCTGTAATAATTTAGGTGGGAGATGACAGAGTGGTGAATTCAGGTTTTTTAAAGACCATTTTGAAAACTTTTGCTGGTGGACCAGGTGCGGGATGTGAGAGAAGGAGGATAGCAGGGGGCATCCGTGGACAACTCGAGGTTGGGAGCACCGCTGGGATGACATACAAGTCCGTGGGCTTTTGGAGACCTGGCGTCCTAGAAAGTGTGGCGAGTCAGACGCACAGGCCCCTGGCCCTGCCTCCCGGCACCTTCTCCGAGTCCTGAGCCGGCAGCATGGCCTGCCTGCCTTTCCTGGGGCTCGTTTTGCGGCTCCAAATGCTCTGATCCCCACCCTTGCCTCCGGAGGCCTGCAGGTTTCCCTTGCAGCCTCTGGCCAGCTTCCGTCCTCCAAGCGTTCAGCACCCACTTCCCGCGAACGTTTCCCAGCTGAGACGGACCGCGGGGCATGATGAGCGCCCCCTTCCTGCACGCCCGTCTCCCCAGCGGCTCCGTCCTCACGTCCCCTCCTTCCTCACACCCTCTTCTTCCCCACGTCCTCTCCCTGCAGGGGCAGGGAGTCGGTAAGTCCCCTCTGTGAGTCCAGCAAAGTTAGGCTCGGGGCTCAACCAACACAACCGGCTCTATAGAACCACAACAGGCTTGTCACGCATGTCACGTAAATGATACATAACTCAGCAAACAAGAGCACACAAAATCACAGCCTCCTGTCCAGCGTGCACACACGTGACAATGTACGCCAGACACGTGAACTAACAGCTGGCGTGATGGGACACATGCGCACACGTTCACGTCTTTGCAGGTTCGCAGCCTGAAGGTTCTCGTGTAGGGGACTTACTCTACACAGTCGCGTGCCAGCCGTGTGTCTGCCTGCAGGAAGGAGATGGGTGGAGGGCACTGGGGCAGGAGCGGGCGCCTGGTTTGTCCTTGTGCCCAGGAGTTCAGCCCAAGGGGAGAGACGGCCGTCCGTCCAGGTGAGCTCCGCACCGGGCTCACCCTTCCGGTAGCTCTGGAGGACGCAGCCTCCGAGACGGCCGTCTTCACCGCGGGTCTCCCTCCCGTCTAGGGGCTACGCGACCAAGCACGTGGTGGAAGGCCTGGAACCGCGGAGCCTGTACCGATTTCGGCTGAAGGTCACCAGCCCCTCCGGAGAGTACGCCTACAGCCCGGTGGTCTCGGTATCCACGACCCGTGAGTATTCAGAACGCGGAGCCCGCTTCTCTAACCGTGACCGGCCAGCGTGCAGGGGAAGATGCTCTGCTTTCTGCTCGGCCCGACCGGTCGCAGAAACCGCTCCGTTTTTGAACGCCGTGAAAACACTGTTCGCTGGCCGGGCCTGGCCCTCCCACAAGGGAGGTCGCATTATGCTCAGACAAATGTGAGACCTGTTTTTGCGTCGGCTGGTGCTACCCTGGGAGCGCACAGTCAGGAAAAAAAAGGGGGGAGCCACCTTTCTTAGGAAACGAGCCGGGGGGCATGTGGGCCGCCTCAAGGGGTCCCAGGCCGAGAAGCAGGCTGCCCGCCCGGGTGACCTCAGGGGAGAGGTCCGCTCGGCATTTTGTCCCTTTGAGACGACGTCAGTGTCTCGTCATGACCGGACGCATAAACCTGGTTCCCGGGGATGCCGGGGTGGAGACAGTGGGGGAGGGGCGAGAGGCCGATTTAGGAGTGCAAATACTTCCCGTGATCGTACTTTCTCTTTCCAAGGGTTATTTACTTCCGGCCGTGCTGGCCCTCGTCGACGCGCACGGGCCTCCTCTAGCTGCGCCGAGTGGGGTGGCGCTTCACTGCCGCAGCGGGCTTCTCCTCGCGGTGTCCTCTCGCCGCAGAGCACACACAGGTTCACGAGCGCATAAGCTTCTGTAGCTGCAGCTCCCAGGTGCTAGAGCGCAGGCTCAGTAGCTGTGGTTCATGGGCCTCGTTGCCCCGAGGCCTGTGGGATCTTCCCAGACCCGGGATCGCCCTGTGCCCCCTGGCTGGGCGTCCCTGCTGGCTCATCTGCTAAAGAATCCGCCTGCAATGAGGGGGACCTGGGTTCGATCCCTGGGTTGGGAAGATCCCCTGGAGAAGGGAAAGGCTACCCACTCCAGTGTTCTGGCCTGGAGAATTCCACAGACTGCATAGTTCATGGGGTCGCAAAGAGTTGGACACAACTGAGCGACTTTCACTTTCCCCTGCACTGGCAGGCTGATTCTTGACTACAGAGCCTCCAGGGAAGCCCTGTGATCTGTATTTGAAAGCATCTTGAACGATCTTGAACGTGTGTGTAACACAGTGACATCTTTGAACTAGAATGCTGTGAAGACTAAAACGGTCAGAAGTGTTCTTCCTGGCCCACCCACTGAAAACACAGACAAACCTTTTTCTCGGTTGCATAAAGGGGAATCCACCTCTTGTGAGTTAAATGTTATTTTCAAGTTTCATGCAGTGTAGCGTTTGGCTTGAATATGGGTGTGTATGTTTTCAGTGAGTTTCATTGTATCTGTAAGGCCTTTATTCATGGAAGTTTTCATGTACAGGAAAGATCTTTCAGATTTTGAGTTGGTTCATAACAGCTTCCACTGAATGGGGGCCATTAGGGGATTGGATCTCAGTTTAGCAAGCTGAGAATTTAGTTAAAGCTGAGAGTGGCGACATCGTGTACACCCCCTAAACGGTGCTCAGCTGACTGTGAGGAAATACAGTTTCAGAGAAGGCTCCTGATGTGAAATGGTCAATTCCAAAGATTCTGGCCAGAAAAGACGGCTTGGGCCTGAAGCTGGAGAGGATGAACGCACTTGCTTTTCTGTGGAAGCTGTTGACTCCCGGAGTGTTTTAGGGGAAAGAAAAGGCAGCTGTTTGTGCGCTGGGGGAAGGCATAGAGGAGGGAGGAGAGCAGAGAGGAGAAACATGGGCAAAGGGAGCCTATCGGGTAAAGAGAGGCTCCGGAGGCCAGCTTTGGGGCAGGAGCTCCCCTAGGCCAACGTTCAGCTCCCGGCAGCCCTCCGGGAGCTCCACTCCTGCGCTCTGGGGCGCCCTCCCCTCCACTCCTGGGCCCATCGAGTCCACTCCAGGGGCAGAGCTTTGCTCTGGGTGGGTCCTTGTGGGGCTGCCCCCAGCCTGCCGGGCACTCAGGTCCTCTCCCAGCACAGAGCCGTGTCTCAGGGTCTCCCCGCCTCTAGCAACACTCCATTGCCTCTTATTTTACATAGTCATTCGTCTTTCCTGGCTTCCACCTACTGTGTGCTGAAGGGTGAGGGTGATGGGTTAGTCACGTCTAATTATAGAAGATCCTTAAGACACGCGTGGGCAGGTAATGAACAAAATGCCCCGAGATAGACCCGGCAGGAGGAGGAGATGCTCTGACTGGCTCAGCTTTCTTTCCTGTGTCTCAGGAGGTGGGTCTGGTTCCCACTGGCTGGGGAGATGCCCCTGAACCTGCCAGGTGACTGGAACCAGGCACAGAGAGGCCTCTGGTGGCCACTGGCATCCTTAGTATCCCACTGAAGCCAGGGCAGGGGCTCCTGGGCCTTGTGGCCAGAGGTGATGGGGAGTCAGGGCACCAGCCGGAGTTCTTCTAGGAGGACAGAGGACCCCTCACCCGCCATAGCTCTTGGTCTGTCAGCTGACAGTGGTGGTGCCTGCAAGCCCGTGTGCCTTCTCCTTGCCGAGTGGACTTTGGAGAGGCAGCCGTGGATAACTGGTCCGGTGGTCCAAAGCCTTTGTCACTGCAGTCCATGGCTTCCGCGGGTCGAGAGACAAGGCCTCCTGCAGGGATGAGGGTGGGCTGGAGACGAGGCTCCTGGTGATGCCCTGGGAGCTGGGCATTGGGTCACAGTGGACACACCTGCATCCAGGATGCGCGCCGGACCTCAGGGCCCTCTCCTGGGAAGGATATGGGTACCTCTTCTTTCTGGCTGGCTGCTGCTCGCTTAGGCTGTTACTATAATATACAAAGCAGATTCTCCTAAGGAGGCAGATCATGGTAAACAAAGAATTAAAAATGTGCACATTATATAAAACAAGCGAAAATGCTTCTGTGGGTTGATAATTTGCATTCAGTTTGAAAGTGTTTTAATGAATCACAAAAACATGTACTTTGTTTGAATAAAGGATGCTCAGCCTTTTTTTTTTTTTTCCTTCCCCAGGTAAAGTACAGAAGACTCTTGCTTAAATGAGGCATGCAATTTTAATCAGCTGGGCCCTTAAAAAGAAAGAAAAACAGCTGCTGCTTCTTAATTGGCAAATATTTTCCCCAATGAGCTCATCATTTATTCATTGTTTTTAATAGAGACTTAAATTCTACCAAGAAAGGTGTTATCACGCCGCTTCAATATCTGTCTGGGGATCTGCAGCTAAATGACCCTCCTAGAGAACGTGAGCTGAGGCTTCCCAAACACTCTTCTGTCCCCTCCTCCTCCTGGCCAGGTGTCCCCTCCCGAGGTCCCACCTGACCAGTGCCACCCGTCTAATGTGGGTGCTCACAAGTGTCTTCACCACCGGCAGCATTAGTTCAGTATCGGGAATTGCGACATCCAGGTCAACATCAGAGAAACAGACTCACAGATGCAAAGCCTGCCTTTGTCATATTCTGTTGCACGTACTGACAGCAGTCCCTTGGGCGAGACCCACGGTGTCTTGAAGGGCTTGGGGGCGGGGGACTGAAGCATTCTGCTCACCCTGGAATTTCCTCTCTGTTATTCGCGACTCCTGCCTAGAGTGGGATGGGAGGAGCTGCTCTGCCCCGCAAACAAGAGTCTTTGCATTTCTTTTCTGTTTCTCTGTCAATTCCTATAACCAGTGAGACCTTTCAAGCCTTGGTGGTCCCTGTTGGGGCTGGTGGTCACAGTCGGTACCTCTTTGCCTTCCCGGCAGGGCTCTGAGAGGGTCAGTGAGTTAATGCTGAGACAGAACTTCCATCCCTGATGACAGTTACTGCTTCCTTTTGCTGGAGCTCAGCGAGCAGGTCGTGGTTGTTTTCCTTCTCTTCCAAGAGGTGTCCCTTTGTTCTCAGAATGAGTTCAGAGGGCGCTGATGACCCGTTACAGAAGCCAGGACAGGCAATGTGTTGTGTTAGCTGCTGAGTTGTGTCCGACTCTTTGCGACCCCATGGACTGTAGCCCACCAGGCTCCTCTACCCGTGGAATTCTCTGGGCAAGAATACTGGAGTGGATTGCCATTTCCTTCTCCAGGGGATCTTCCTGACCCAGGGATCAAACCTGGGTCTCCTGCACTGCAGGCAGTTTCTTTACCGTCTGAGCCTCCGGGGACATTTATTTAAATTACATCCCAATATCATGATTCCCTGGTCTCTGCTATGCGTGGTCCTCAGGCTTCTAAGTGTGAAATGAACTTCCTTCGTTTTCTGATATTTGCCTGCTGCAGAGCTCCTTGGCTGGGAGGGGGAGGGCCCACACCAGGAGAGGTGTGCCGGGGCAGAGAAGCGGGGCAGCGTGTCGGGGGCACTGTGCTGGGCGCTGTGTGTGCTTTTCGGACTGCCCTTCACATTCCAAGAAATCAGCACGTCTCTGAAGGCCTCTAAGCTTTAGGCCTCCCCTTTCACTTCACACTTGGCAGGAGCTGGGGTTCATAGATGTGTATTTAAGATGCCTCCTTGTACCCAACGTTTAGTAAGAGTGGGAGCCTAGAGTGGACTGGTCAGCTACGTCAGCATCTAGTCAAGCCCCACATTCCTTTCTTGGTTGACTCCCTCAGCCTTTCTTGTCCTGCTGTGTGGTCTGGAGGAGAATCTAAATGCATCGTGTAAAGTCCTAGATTCAGTTAATAGGATCGAGTTAGGATACTGTACTTTAAAATTCAGTAGAAATAGGATGAGCTTCCTATGTTCTTCTAGACAATTTCGGAGAAGGCAATGGCAACCCGCCCCAGCGCTCTTGCCTGGAGAATTCCATGGACAAAGGAGCCGGGCGGGCTACAGTCCATGGGGTTGCACAGAGTTGGGCCACAACTGAGTGACTAACACAATTCCTATGTTCCTCTAAACGATTCCATTCAAATCATGTATTTTTGTGTTTTTAGTGGCGATTGAAGTCTGCGATTCACCGGGGTGGGGTCATTAGTGCAGTAACGGACTTGCCCACCGCACCGTCCTTCTCCTTTCCGGGAAGGGAGAGGGGAAGGGGACCTTGGGTTTCATTTGCTCACTAAAGGAGAGATCATTTTAAGTCCATCCAACTCTAGTGTCCAACTCAGCCACTGCACTGTTGGAGTCTGGGGCTGGATAATTCAGGCTGTGGGGTTACCTGGTCTGCAGAATGTTTAGAGGCGTCCCTGCCTCCAGCCTCTAGATGCCAGTAGTACCAACCCTTAAGCTGTGACAACCAGTCACAGTATCACCAGACTTCACCAAATGTCCCCTGGGGAGCAAACCTCTGTGCCCTCCCGCTGCCCCTCCCGAAACCAAGGGGCTAGAGATGACCCCTCGCCACAGGCCAGGGCCGGCTGTGGGCCTTGCCCTCTGATGTGCTGCTTTTACTTAAGGCTCTGGGTCTAAAACTACATGTGGGATGATGACAAGGAAGTAGAACGTCGCTGAGACGTCTTGAGGAGGTTGGCAAGCTCAAGCAGACAACATGGTTGTTTCAAGAACGATTTTCATTCGGCTGAAATTTATTTTACCGGAACAGAAGAAAGGGTATCAGCTGAAGGTCACTCTGATAGGGATCCACGCATTCCTCTGCCCCTCTGTTTCCCGGCTTGTACTCTGTCCAGGGAGACTCGTCCAGGCAGACTGGCAGGAAAGGGGCTCCAGTGCTGGGAGCTGCCCCGGACCATTTCTCCACCAGCACAGGTGGCCAGGGTGGACGTAAGAGGGAGGGTAAGCTGTGGGGTCAGCCCCAGGAGGCAGTCTGATGTGCGATGCAAGAAGACAGCTGCGGGGAATGTTCTCTTTCAGAGTTGAGAATATAACAGCTGAAAGTCAGCCCCACAGCATGAAGGACAGGGGAGGAGCCTGTGTGTGTCTCTTTCTCTCTGGTGCCCCCTAGAGTGAAGACTGGGGATGGACGTTACTTAGTTCAGTTCAGTTGCTCAGCCATCTCCAGCTCTTTGCCACCCCATGGACTGCAGCCTGCCAGGCCTCCCTGTCCATCACCAATTCCCCGAGCTCACTCAGACTCATGTCCATAGAGTCGGTGATGCCATCCAACCATCTCATCCTCTGTCGTCCCCTTCTCTTCCCGCCTTCAATCTTTCCCAGCATCAGGGTCTTTTCTAAGGAGTCAGTTCGTCACATCAGGTGGCCAAAGTATTGGAGTTTCAGCTTCAGCATCAGTCCTTCCAATGAGTATTCAGGACTGATTTCCTTTAGGATGGACTGGTAGGATCTCCTTGCAGTCCAAGGGACTCTCAAGAGTCTTCTCCAACACCACAGTTCAAAAGCATCAACTCTTTGGCGCTCAGCTTTCTTTATAGTCCAACTCTCACATCCATACATGACTAAGTTCCTTGGACATGTTAGATGAACGAGCCCTTTGAGATGACTGAAGCCAGGGATTATCAGCTCGATGCCTGTGGGGGCAGGTAGGATGCTACTTGTGTGTGGGAGGTTGGACACCAGGCAGAGAGGAAAGGCACTCTGCTTGGGGCCAGGGCACCTGCCACTCCATTACTGTTACCTGCACGAGTGTATGTGTGCTTGGTCATGTCCGACTCTTCGAGTCTGTGGACTGTAGCCCGCCAGCCTTCTCTGCCCATGGAATTCTCCCAGCAAGAATACTGGAGTGGGTTGCCATTCCCTTCTCCAGGGGACCTTCCCAACCAGGGACTGAACCCACGTCTCCTGTACTGCATGTGGATTTTTTTTTTTTTTACCGCTAAAGACACTTAAATAATGTGCAGGTGCTTCTCTAGTGCTTTGTATTATTTCATTTAAACTTAATCATCGACAAAGGTAGAACGTCACGGAAGCTGAAACACGTGAAGCCGTGAAATAAACGTCCCGCTGGACGGCTTCTTCCGCGTGGCTCTGCAGTCTCACAGGGTTCTCTGCCTCATCCTCTTCCACGAGCAGCCACTGCACAAAGGCCTCTCTTCCCCCGTTTGCTCCTCTGCTGTTTCCCAGGGCCCTTCCCTGGCTCTCCCCCACCTGGCAGGCTTGCCCCCACCGTGAGGCTTTCTCACCATGTCCCACCTCTCTGGGTACAAGCCCTTCTGCCCCCACAGGGCCGAAGCGGATGTTACGTTCCCAGGGAAGGACCGATGGGGTGGGTTCCCAATGTTAAAGCCATCTGTCTTTTCTTGTTTGTTGTTTGCGTGGCTCAGTGGCTCCCTGGCAAACAAAACCAGCCCATCGTGATGATGGTGGAGCTTTCCCTGGCTCCTAAGAGACGTTTATGAAGTCTTAAGAAATCTGAAAGATTTATTTTTCAAATATCAAAATAACATCCACACGGCAGTGCTTTTATAACTTGAAAATGTTCCAAGCCTTTAGGACAGTCTAAATGTTCTCCTCTTAATATGTGAAAACAAGGTCTTTTTTCAGTAGAAGGAGGAGTGGAGACACTCCGCGAAGTTGCCAAGTGCCTTCTTAGAGGCGAACGTGAGCGTCCACTCGAGGCTGCAGGAGGAACAAGCTGGAAGGTATCTCCTTCACTATATTTTGGGTGACCACTTTCCATCTACTTTCTCCAGGAGAACCCATAAGTAGCGAACACTTGCACAGAGCTGTCAACGTGAACGATGAAGATCTGTTGGTGCGCATACTGCAAGGAGGGTGAGAACTCTGCCTTTTAAAAACTTAGATCTTTTTAAATTCACAGCAATGCTTAGAAGCTGGCTCCTAAATCAATCTCAGATGACTTGGTGTGAGTTCAGCCTGGTGCGTAAGGACGACCATAAAAAGCCCCACATAAATGCTATTATTTAATGAACACTGAAGACAGAAATGCCAAGTCTGGGTGTCGCATTTTCTTCCCAGAAATAACTTCTGATTCTTGCTTATATGCCATAGTATTTGGGCAAATTTCACCCCTAACTGCCCATGTCTAATTCCTGATGAAATTAAGGAATCACTCAATCAGCTGTTTCTAATTCAAATGACTGATAAAACCCTAGAGGGGAAACGGTGACCATGAATGCCATAGACGGGCTATCTGTAGCTGCTTCCCAAATGAAAAGGGGGCGATGTTACCCAGACCCTTTTTGAATTGATAGTTTTGAGCGTCTTAGAAGATGGGGCTTCCCTTGTGGCTCAGCTGGTAAAGAATCTGCCTACAATGTGGGAGACCTGGGTTTGATCCCCGTTGGGAAGATCCCCTGGAGAAGGGAGCTGCTACCCACTCCAGTATTCTGGCCTGGAGAATTCCATGGACTGTACAGTCCATGGGTCACAAAGAGTTGGACACGACTGAGCAACTTTCACTTAGAAGAAAGGTCATCTCTGAATTGAGGCTCTGTAAGCTGGAGAAGAGAAGGTTCCTGCAAAAAGCCACAGCTTCCAAGCTGCTATTTAAGAGCTTGGCTTTTTTCTCTGAGCCGTAGAGCTTCACGCCCAGTAGGTGATCACAAAGAGTTGGACACGACTGAGCAACTTTCACTTAGAAGAAAGGTCATCTCTGAATTGAGGCTCTGTAAGCTGGAGAAGAGAAGGTTCCTGCAAAAAGCCACAGCTTCCAAGCTGCTATTTAAGAGCTTGGCTTTTTTCTCTGAGCCGTAGAGCTTCACGCCCAGTAGGTGAGATGGGATCAGGGGAGAGCTGTGGCTCTCATCCAGGCAAGAGTACTGGGGTGGGGTGCAGTCTACTTATGAGGAGTAGCATATTAAGAAATTTCCTAATCAAGACACCTTTACCCTCATACATGAGCCCCGTAGTTGGGATGGAAAAGACACATAAATGTCTTCACATAAAGACATCCAAATTGCTTTCTTCCTACCAGATTTTAGCAATAAGGCTATCCTCTGTAGCTTTCCAACTTCTCTCTGCTCTGGAAAAGTTCAAGGTTACTATCAGCACCTAGAAAATCTAAACAACCTCATTAGTAGAACAGACAAACCACAGAACCTATTTTGGAGGTAATCTTGTAAATTTTCCAGTTTATTATATGGATATGGGTTATTTCAGATGTTCTGCTTATTGGCTTGATTTTAATGATTTAAATTTTCTCTAAAAAAATAAGTACCCATTTCAATGATTAGATTAAATCTATTTTAGACACAAACATACCAATTTCTTTTCATGTTTAAATTTTCTGTTCTAAGTCATTTCAGATTTCTAATTTTTTCTTCTGAGATTTATGAGAAATTGGCCCATTTTATTTCTCAACAATTTTTATTTTTTAATTAATTTATATATTTTTTAAATTCTTTTTCTTTTTGGTACCTCTCAGCTTTTTCTTTTCTTTTTCCTTCTTATGGCACTTTAATTTTTTTCACATTCCAGGATGTCTGATTCTAGGTGAGTGACCACACACCATTGTGGTTTAGTTCCAAAATTACCTAAGAGTTACTTGAAACACTACTGTTTAAATGTGTGATTGTTTCAATATTACTAAAATCTGTTGCTGCACTATGTCCAGAGGGCACAGTAGGCAGGCTTTCTGATTTTGGAAATTGATGTTCTCTTCATGGCCAACCAGGCATGATCAGGGTCTTCTAGCTGCTCTTTACAAACCAGTTTGCAGTGCAGATACCTTTACTTTGTTATACCTTTACTATCACATGACTACAAGCTCCTTGAGCAAAGGCTTTGCATTTTGTTCACTGTTTTACCCAAGTGCCAAGCATAGTGAAGCCTGGCATGTGGTAGTCATTCAATAACTATTGGTTGACTTGAATTAATTAACTAAACCACCACTAGCTTGGTGATTAACTTTAAGTCTTTCTAAAAATTTCTCACATCATTATAAGAACAAGTGTGTGAATATCATGTCCTTTTCATAAACTTCTCCTGTGATGCACTCAGTCCTTCCGTCTCAGGGAGGTTGTCCTCTAGCTGTATTGTCATGATTGTTCCTCACTCTAGAGGCACCTAAGACTTTCAGTTAACAGAGTTGGGCAAAATGCAGTGAGAGCCCTTGGGGAGGTGTCAAGTGTCACAGGCACTTATAGCCAAATGCCCAGCACACAGCTGGAGATAACCATTTCAACATCCATCATTTACTGAGCGCAGAGAGTGTGCTGGGCTCTGAGCTAAAGAGGGAAGATGCATTATAATAGATATCCCCAGAAGTACCCCATTGAATGTAGCAATAAGTAACAAATGAACAAGCCAGCTTTTGAGTCACCATCATTCCTTTGGCAACCTATCACGTCTCAGTAATGTCAAAAGAAACAAGAAAATATTGGGGTTAAGTCAAAAGCCCTCTGGGAGTAAGCCGAATAACACAAGCATGGCGACCGCTTAGGGCAGGTTCCACACCTACCTGTCCTTGCCACTTCCATTCTGCAAATTCACATCTGTGCTGTGAGGAATGAGGATTTTCACAAGCCTAAACAAAACAAATTTCAGTATTGCTGGATAAGCAGTTTTGATGAGTAAGAACCCATGATAACTTAGGAAAAATGAACTATTTGAGACCTATCATGGCAACACTCTCCTCCATCTTCAGAGGCAGCTGGCTTTAAAGACCAGGTATTATTAAACTGGGAAATCACCTCCCCACCAACACACACACCCCAAAAAAACAAGTGTTTGCCCTTTATGTGAATTATTTATTGAAAACAAAAAACTTCACCATATGAAACAAACACTATCAAAACTAACTCATCATTTTAACAGCCATTTGAAATGTTTTCAGGTGGTAGCTTTTAATGAAAATCCATGTTCTATTTTTTCAAAAATGGCATTTTAGTAGTTAAATTATACATATGATGGGAAAATATTAGTATTTATGCTTATCTCTGTGTAGAGAAAATGGAGTGTGTCAGCGGAAATTTTATCTGAGCAACCTATCAGAGAAGTTTGTTTCCCAGAATGAATAGCCCTCCCCTTTTCTTTATGAGGAAATTAACATTCCAATAACCAATTTCCCCAGAACATATAAAATACCTTGCAAACTATCACTGAAATGGAAACCTCTCTTCTTTACCATGAGGTTATACATTAGGTCCTCCCCTGCGTGTGGTCTGGTGTTATGATAAGAGCCACTGAGTTGGTGTTCAGCCCCCACGTGGCACAGTTTCAGAAAGAGAACCCCCACAGCCTTTCCCCTCCCAAACAAGGGGCTCCACCCTTCGCTAAGGGATGAGGAGGGAAGGGCCATACCTGGTGTATCCTCTCTGGGCAGCGACCATCAGGGCGGTGAAGCCGAATTTATTGGGAACATCAACCTTCACGTTGCTTGGGGGAAAGCACAGAGGAGAAAGAGAGATTAACGTGCCTGCACCACTTCCTGTGGATTCACAGCTGACGCCTCTTGCAGAGCACAGGTGGTTAGAATGGTTCATTTTCCTGAAAATTCCAATTCCTCCTGGGCCATTAAGTTGTTGTTGTCTTAGACTGCCCTGTTTAATATGTTAAAGGATCCAAATTCACAAGGAAAGAGGAGGAAATTGCTGTAATTTCACTTGAAATGGGCATTTTCTCCAATGCAGAACCATTATGCAATTCGGTAAGATCCTCCACCAAGAGCAGGCCCCTTCTCTAAGCATATAAAATAAACTCTAGAAGCATATACACACTTAAAAAATGGTTATGTCTGGAAAGTCAAATTACAGAGAATTCTTTTACTTGCTACTCCATATCATCCTGAATTAATAAAATTATTTTCAACCAATATTTATTATTTTTGAAATCAGGAAAGCAACCATAAATATATCTTAATTTTAAAGAAAAAAGAGATAATGATGTTAAAGTCCTATAGGGCAAACTTCAGCAGGCATTATGTATTGGCAACAATACTGTATGCCAGGGTTTGAGTATATGCATTTATGCTCATGCATTATTAAGCAGTCTTAAAGCTTTGAGAACATAGTAGGTATTGAACAAAAGAAAGGCCAAACACAGAAGACATGAAAACTTCTTTTCTGATCTAAAGAAACTAGAAATCTACTGATGACACTTTTATCATGATTCAGTGAAGACTTTCTTTTACAAACATTTCATCTCCCCTTGAGATTCACCCAACAAACATGAATTCGTTGCCCACCATGAGCCAGGCAATTTATTAGGCCCTTTCAACCTTTCTCATATAATCACTCACAAAAACTCTAGCAGGCAGATACTTTTATCCCATTTCATAGATGAGGAAGACAAGCCTCAGAGAGAGGAAAGAAGTTGGGGTTTTTGTTTGCTTGCTTTTTACATTTTCATTTACTTACTTTTTGGCCTCAAATTTTCTCTAGTTGTCGTGCATGGGTTTCTCCTCACAGTGGCTTCTCCTGTTGTAGAGCACGGGATCCAGGGCACATGGACTCCAGTAGTTGTGGCTTGCAGGCTCTACAGGACAGACTCAGTAGTTATGGTACACAGGCTTAGCTGCCCCGTTGCTTGCGAGATCTTAGTTCCTTGCCTAGGGATTCAATCCATGTCCCCTGCATCAGCAGGTGGATTCTTAAGCCCTGGACCACCAGGGAAGGCCCAGTGTTTATAATACCTGGATGACCCGTGTTTCTTGGACTAAGAATTAGCATGTTGGGCATCAGTGTTTTCTACAAGGGTTAGGACTTGAAACCTCTGAAAGAACTATTCACCTTTTGGAGAAGCATTTCTGAATTGTCCATCACCATTTTTTCTTGGATATCATCATGTCTGTTGATTGGAGCTGTCCTTTAAGTTGATGCACCTCTGGATCCAGATAAAGCATTCCTTCTCCATCAAGTGTACGGTTTTTAAGCTATCACTGGCATTTCAAGTCTTCTGAAAACAGTATATGCACAGTCCATAGCACAGTACAAGCAGCATCTAATAATAGTTTTCATTGAAGAATGTTTTCAGATTCTTGAATAAATCAGATCTTTGGTTGAGACCCTATTGATGATCCCTGAGAAAGCCTTTCCCACCTCACCTCTAGTGTTGACCATTGCTGCTCAACCCTAGTTCTCCCTGACTTCAAAGATCATCCTTTTACTACTCCAGTGGAGGATGTCTGCAAGCTGGATCATCCCCTACCCCTCCTGCAGAGGCCAAGGGATGATAAATGGCAAATATTCCTCACCCAAACTCCCTGTCTCATACCTTAGGAGCCTCAGAGTCTGAGGCTTTCTAAAATTAGGTCAATCACTTCCTTCCTTACCTCCAGCCAGTTTTAACTATAAACTCTCCTATCCACCTTCCTTACTGGCTGAATTTTCCTCTGTGCTTTCATGGACTACCATAACCCAGCAGTATTTTTCCTATTGCCCTCTTGACTTCCCTTGGGAGTCTGACTTGTTACTCATTTTGGACCCGGTGTCTTGTGAACTTGATAATAGTCTTCCTTACCTTACTCAGCTCTGACGCAAGTGAGGAAGAGCCTTCCCAGTTTTAGTTACTCCTTAGAGATGGGGCTCTGGATGTCATGCTAACCCTCTACTGTTTGTCCAGTGAGTTTCCCGGATGCAGAGGGAGTGGCGGGGAGAACTTGGGCTTTGGACCGAGACAGACTTGGGTTTGAATAGTAGCTATACACTAATTCTGAGTCATGATTTCCTTATTTCTAAAATGGAGGTGATAAATGCATTTTTTCCAGACTGCATGTGAAGGTTAATTGCTATGTCTTTTGTTGCCTAGCACCTAGGAATCATTTAATAACTTTTGTCATTTATCTTACCTCCAGTATTCTTGATTGAAAATGCCCTAAATTCTCATCATATAACTAAAGGATACTAACATCAATTATAATTAGGCCAAGAGTCACACAGCATAATTAAAAGCATGGGCTCCAGGACAGTGGCCTGAGTGTGAATCTCAGTTTCATTTGCTTATTAACTATGTGACCTTGGGCATTTACTTAAACCCTCTGAACATCAGTTTTCTCAACTGCAAAATGAGTTTAATGATTGTACCCACTTCATGGGGGTCAAATCACTTAGAATAATGCCTTGACAATTATAAGCACTTAATTTGTATGTGATATTATAGTTGTTACCATGTATTGAAGTCTTGTTAAATTCCAGGCTCTATGTTAAACTCTTTTTCATCCTCTAGCATTTTCATAATGACTCCAGTCATAGGATCCCCGCCTTGGAGCTAGGGAAACTGAGGTTCAAGTGGTAGGATAACTTACGCCCTGATTCTAGAGCGGGTAGTGGCAGAGGCTGGATTCATGACAGGCAGTCACCACCCTTTTCACTCTGCTCTGAGGTTATCTCCCTCTGACTCCAGCTTACTCTCTAAGGAGCCCCCTTGGCTCCTTCCCAACTTCCTATCCTGATATCTCAAGGACATTTCCACATTAATCTTGGTTTCCTTTGCTATTTATGTCCTGTTACCTTTCCCAAGCTTTATCACAAGGGCCGATTAATCAGAAACTGTTTCTCAGCAGCTATGACCCTAAAGGAAATATATTACAGCCTCTGTAACCATTCCTGATCTCAGCTCATGAATGATAGGCTGTTTATCAGAGAGCAGAAGGCAGCCCATTGTTGGGATGTAAAGAAAAGGTGACCAGGTTAGAAGGCCTCAATATAAGACATGGGTCTCTGGGACCTGCTGAGTAAGCTGATGTGCATATGGTTCTTGGTAAACAGGATATTTTCTTGGGCTCCAAAATCACTGTGGATGGTGACTTCAGCCACAAAACTAAGACACTTACTCCTTGGAAGAAAAGTTAAAACAAACTTAGGCAGCATATTAAAAAGCAGAGACGTTACTTTGAGACAAAGGTCCATATAGTCAAACCTATGGTTTTTCCAGTAGTCATGTATGGATATGAGAGTTGTACCATGAAGAAGGCTGAGTGCCAAAGAATTAATGCTTTTGAAACAGGGTGCTGTAGAAGACTCTTGAGAGTCCCTTGGAAAGCAAGGAGATGAAACCAGTCAATCCTAAAGAAATCAACCCTGAATATTCACTAGAAGGATCAATGCTGAAGCTGAAACTCCAATTCTTTGACTACTTGATGTGAAGAGCCAACATACTGGAAAACACCCTGATGCCATGAAAGATTGAAGGCAGAAGCAGAAGGGGGTGATAGAGGATGAGATGGTTCAATGGTATCATCGACTCAATGCACATGAGTTTGAGCAAACTCTAGAAGATAGTGAAGCACAAGGAAACCTGCCGTGCTTGGGGTCACACAAGTTTGACATGAATTAGTGACTGAACAACACCACCAAACAGGATGGTGCTGGCCCAAACTGCTAACACTCAGCTCTGCCATGACGTGAACGGGGTCTTCTAAGAGCAGAGATGCATAACCACAGAGACGGCCATGCATTCCACCTAACAACCAGTAGAAATCAGAACGGTAGCAGCTACCTCTGATGGGAGGCTTCTCGTGTGCACACACCTCCTGGGTGTCAGTGCTTACCAGGCCCTGACTTGCCCTTGAAGCTCCAAGAATCCCAAACAACCCAGAGCCCCCCAGAAGCACCATGCTAATTCTTGCCTCTGTGCCTTTAGCCATGCATTCCTTCATTGGATACTTATATCCTAACTATTATGGGTCTTTGGTGGGGGGAATTGTGTCCCTTTCCCCAAAATCCATATCTTAAAATCTTCAGTTCAGCTCTGTTCAGTCACTCAGTCGTGTCCGACTCTTTGTGATCCCATGAATCGCAGCACGCCAGGCCACCCTGTCCATCACCAACTCCTGGAGTTCACTCAGACTCACATCCATCGAGTCCGTGATGCCATCCAGCCATCTCATCTTCTGTCGTCCCCTTCTCCTCCTGCCCCCAATCCCTCCTAGCATCAGAGTCTTTTCCAATGAGTCAACTCTTCGCATGAGGTGCCCAAAGTACAGGAGTTTCACCTTTAGCGTCATTCCTTCCAAAGAAATCCCAGGGCTGATCTCCTGTCTCTTATACACATCTACTACCCGCTCTAGAATCAGGGCGTAAGTTATCCTACCACTTGAACCTCAGTTTCCCTAGCTCAAAGGCGGGGATCCTATGACTGGAGTCATTATGAAAATGCTAGAGGATGAAAAAGAGTTTAACATAGAGCCTGGAATTTAACAAGACTTCAATACATGGTAACAACTATAATATCACATACAAATTAAGTGCTTATAATTGTCAAGGCATTATTCTAAGTGATTTGACCCCCATGAAGTGGGTACAATCATTAAACTCATTTTGCAGTTGAGAAAACTGATGTTCAGAGGGTTTAAGTAAATGCCCAAGGTCACATAGTTAATAAGCAAATGAAACTGAGATTCACACTCAGGCCACTGTCCTGGAGCCCATGCTTTTAATTATGCTGTGTGACTCTTGGCCTAATTATAATTGATGTTAGTATCCTTTAGTTATATGATGAGAATTTAGGGCATTTTCAATCAAGAATACTGGAGGTAAGATAAATGACAAAAGTTATTAAATGATTCCTAGGTGCTAGGCAACAAAAGACATAGCAATTAACCTTCACATGCAGTCTGGAAAAAATGCATTTATCACCTCCATTTTAGAAATAAGGAAATCATGACTCAGAATTAGTGTATAGCTACTATTCAAACCCAAGTCTGTCTCGGTCCAAAGCCCAAGTTCTCCCCGCCACTCCCTCTGCATCCGGGAAACTCACTGGACAAACAGTAGAGAGGTAGCATGACATCCAGAGCCCCATCTCTAAGGAGTAACTAAAACTGGGAAGGCTCTTCCTCACTTGCGTCAGAGCTGAGTAAGGTAAGGAAGACTATTATCAAGTTCACAAGACACCGGGTCCAAAATGAGTAACAAGTCAGACTCCCAAGGGAAGTCAAGAGGGCAATAGGAAAAATACTGCTGGGTTATGGTAGTCCATGAAAGCACAGAGGAAAATTCAGCCAGTAAGGAAGGTGGATAGGAGAGTTTATAGTTAAAACTGGCTGGAGGTAAGGAAGGAAGTGATTGACCTAATTTTAGAAAGCCTCAGACTCTGAGGCTCCTAAGGTATGAGACAGGGAGTTTGGGTGAGGAATATTTGCCATTTATCATCCCTTGGCCTCTGCAGGAGGGGTAGGGGATGATCCAGCTTGCAGACATCCTCCACTGGAGTAGTAAAAGGATGATCTTTGAAGTCAGGGAGAACTAGGGTTGAGCAGCAATGGTCAACACTAGAGGTGAGGTGGGAAAGGCTTTCTCAGGGATCATCAGTAGGGTCTCAACCAAAGATCTGATTTATTCAAGAATCTGAAAACATTCTTCAGTGAAAACTATTATTAGATGCTGCTTGTACTGTGCTATGGACTGTGCATATACTGTTTTCAGAAGACTTGAAATGCCAGTGATAGCTTAAACACCGTACACTTGATGGAGAAGGAATGCTTTATCTGGATCCAGAGGTGCATCAACTTAAAGGACAGCTCCAATCAACAAACATGATGATATCCAAGAAAAAATGGTGATGGACAATTCAGAAATGCTTCTCCAAAAGGTGAATAGTTCTTTCAGAGGTTTCAAGTCCTAACCCTTGTAGAAAACACTGATGCCCAACATGCTAATTCTTAGTCCAAGAAACACGGGTCATCCAGGTATTATAAACACTGGGCCTTCCCTGGTGGTCCAGGGCTTAAGAATCCACCTGCTGATGCAGGGGACATGGATTGAATCCCTAGGCAAGGAACTAAGATCTCGCAAGCAACGGGGCAGCTAAGCCTGTGTACCATAACTACTGAGTCTGTCCTGTAGAGCCTGCAAGCCACAACTACTGGAGTCCATGTGCCCTGGATCCCGTGCTCTACAACAGGAGAAGCCACTGTGAGGAGAAACCCATGCACGACAACTAGAGAAAATTTGAGGCCAAAAAGTAAGTAAATGAAAATGTAAAAAGCAAGCAAACAAAAACCCCAACTTCTTTCCTCTCTCTGAGGCTTGTCTTCCTCATCTATGAAATGGGATAAAAGTATCTGCCTGCTAGAGTTTTTGTGAGTGATTATATGAGAAAGGTTGAAAGGGCCTAATAAATTGCCTGGCTCATGGTGGGCAACGAATTCATGTTTGTTGGGTGAATCTCAAGGGGAGATGAAATGTTTGTAAAAGAAAGTCTTCACTGAATCATGATAAAAGTGTCATCAGTAGATTTCTAGTTTCTTTAGATCAGAAAAGAAGTTTTCATGTCTTCTGTGTTTGGCCTTTCTTTTGTTCAATACCTACTATGTTCTCAAAGCTTTAAGACTGCTTAATAATGCATGAGCATAAATGCATATACTCAAACCCTGGCATACAGTATTGTTGCCAATACATAATGCCTGCTGAAGTTTGCCCTATAGGACTTTAACATCATTATCTCTTTTTTCTTTAAAATTAAGATATATTTATGGTTGCTTTCCTGATTTCAAAAATAATAAATATTGGTTGAAAATAATTTTATTAATTCAGGATGATATGGAGTAGCAAGTAAAAGAATTCTCTGTAATTTGACTTTCCAGACATAACCATTTTTTAAGTGTGTATATGCTTCTAGAGTTTATTTTATATGCTTAGAGAAGGGGCCTGCTCTTGGTGGAGGATCTTACCGAATTGCATAATGGTTCTGCATTGGAGAAAATGCCCATTTCAAGTGAAATTACAGCAATTTCCTCCTCTTTCCTTGTGAATTTGGATCCTTTAACATATTAAACAGGGCAGTCTAAGACAACAACAACTTAATGGCCCAGGAGGAATTGGAATTTTCAGGAAAATGAACCATTCTAACCACCTGTGCTCTGCAAGAGGCGTCAGCTGTGAATCCACAGGAAGTGGTGCAGGCACGTTAATCTCTCTTTCTCCTCTGTGCTTTCCCCCAAGCAACGTGAAGGTTGATGTTCCCAATAAATTCGGCTTCACCGCCCTGATGGTCGCTGCCCAGAGAGGATACACCAGGTATGGCCCTTCCCTCCTCATCCCTTAGCGAAGGGTGGAGCCCCTTGTTTGGGAGGGGAAAGGCTGCGGGGGTTCTCTTTCTGAAACTGCGCCACGTGGGGGCTGAACACCAACTCAGTGGCTCTTATCATAACACCAGACCTCACGCAGGGGAGGACCTAATGTATAACCTCATGGTAAAGAAGAGAGGTTTCCATTTCAGTGATAGTTTGCAAGGTATTTTATATGTTCTGGGGAAATTGGTTATTGGAATGTTAATTTCCTCATAAAGAAAAGGGGAGGGCTATTCATTCTGGGAAACAAACTTCTCTGATAGGTTGCTCAGATAAAATTTCCGCTGACACACTCCATTTTCTCTACACAGAGATAAGCATAAATACTAATATTTTCCCATCATATGTATAATTTAACTACTAAAATGCCATTTTTGAAAAAATAGAACATGGATTTTCATTAAAAGCTACCACCTGAAAACATTTCAAATGGCTGTTAAAATGATGAGTTAGTTTTGATAGTGTTTGTTTCATATGGTGAAGTTTTTTGTTTTCAATAAATAATTCACATAAAGGGCAAACACTTGTTTTTTTGGGGTGTGTGTGTTGGTGGGGAGGTGATTTCCCAGTTTAATAATACCTGGTCTTTAAAGCCAGCTGCCTCTGAAGATGGAGGAGAGTGTTGCCATGATAGGTCTCAAATAGTTCATTTTTCCTGAGTTATCATGGGTTCTTACTCATCAAAACTGCTTATCCAGCAATACTGAAATTTGTTTTGTTTAGGCTTGTGAAAATCCTCATTCCTCACAGCACAGATGTGAATTTGCAGAATGGAAGTGGCAAGGACAGGTAGGTGTGGAACCTGCCCTAAGCGGTCGCCATGCTTGTGTTATTCGGCTTACTCCCAGAGGGCTTTTGACTTAACCCCAATATTTTCTTGTTTCTTTTGACATTACTGAGACGTGATAGGTTGCCAAAGGAATGATGGTGACTCAAAAGCTGGCTTGTTCATTTGTTACTTATTGCTACATTCAACGGGGTACTTCTGGGGATATCTATTATAATGCATCTTCCCTCTTTAGCTCAGAGCCCAGCACACTCTCTGTGCTCAGTAAATGATGGATGTTGAAATGGTTATCTCCAGCTGTGTGCTGGGCATTTGGCTATAAGTGCCTGTGACACTTGACACCTCCCCAAGGGCTCTCACTGCATTTTGCCCAACTCTGTTAACTGAAAGTCTTAGGTGCCTCTAGAGTGAGGAACAATCATGACAATACAGCTAGAGGACAACCTCCCTGAGACGGAAGGACTGAGTGCATCACAGGAGAAGTTTATGAAAAGGACATGATACTCACACACTTGTTCTTATAATGATGTGAGAAATTTTTAGAAAGACTTAAAGTTAATCACCAAGCTAGTGGTGGTTTAGTTAATTAATTCAAGTCAACCAATAGTTATTGAATGACTACCACATGCCAGGCTTCACTATGCTTGGCACTTGGGTAAAACAGTGAACAAAATGCAAAGCCTTTGCTCAAGGAGCTTGTAGTCATGTGATAGTAAAGGTATAACAAAGTAAAGGTATCTGCACTGCAAACTGGTTTGTAAAGAGCAGCTAGAAGACCCTGATCATGCCTGGTTGGCCATGAAGAGAACATCAATTTCCAAAATCAGAAAGCCTGCCTACTGTGCCCTCTGGACATAGTGCAGCAACAGATTTTAGTAATATTGAAACAATCACACATTTAAACAGTAGTGTTTCAAGTAACTCTTAGGTAATTTTGGAACTAAACCACAATGGTGTGTGGTCACTCACCTAGAATCAGACATCCTGGAATGTGAAAAAAATTAAAGTGCCATAAGAAGGAAAAAGAAAAGAAAAAGCTGAGAGGTACCAAAAAGAAAAAGAATTTAAAAAATATATAAATTAATTAAAAAAAATTGTTGAGAAATAAAATGGACCAATTTCTCATAAATCTCAGAAGAAAAAATTAGAAATCTGAAATGACTTAGAACAGAAAATTTAAACATGAAAAGAAATTGGTATGTTTGTGTCTAACATAGATTTAATCGAATCATTGAAATGGGTACTTATTTTTTTAGAGAAAATTTAAATCATTAAAATCAAGCCAATAAGCAGAACATCTGAAATAACCCATATCCATACAATAAACTGGAAAATTTTCAAGATTACCCCCAAAATAGGTTCTGTGGTTTGTCTGTTCTACTAATGAGGTTGTTTAGATTTTCTAGGTGCTGATAGTAACCTTGAACTTTTCCAGAGCAGAGAGAAGTTGGAAAGCGACAGAGGATAGCCTTATTGCTAAAATCTGGTAGGAAGAAAGCAATTTGGATGTCTTTATGTGAAGACATTTATGTGTCTTTTCCATCCCAACTACGGGGCTCATGTATGAGGGTAAAGGTGTCTTGATTAGGAAATTTCTTAATATGCTACTCCTCATAAGTAGACTGCACCCCACCCCAGTACTCTTGCCTGGAAAATCCAATGGACGGAGTAGCCTAGGTTGTTTAGATTTTCTAGGTGCTGATAGTAACCTTGAACTTTTCCAGAGCAGAGAGAAGTTGGAAAGCGACAGAGGATAGCCTTATTGCTAAAATCTGGTAGAAAGAAAGCAATTTGCATGTCTTTAGGTGAAGACATTTGTGTGTCTTTTCCATCCCAACTACGGGGCTCATGTAGGAGGGTAAAGGTGTCTTGATTAGGAAATTTCTTAATATGCTACTCCTCATAAGTAGACTAAAGCCGAAACCTGTGTGTGCATGTGAACTAATCCTCTCTTTGTACTAATTTTTTTTGTTTTTTAGCAATGATTTTTGAGGAGATGGGATCAACTAGCTTAGGGGATGCCCTATGTTTGTGATCTGCTCGACTGTCTCCTAGGTGTGAAGGAGGCATTTAACTTGTTTGTTATTCCTAATAAAGCTAAAATTAGGTTTAACAGATTGATTTGATTCAGGTTAACATCTTTAGCAAGAGCACCTCAGGGCCATTGTTGTGACTTCAATTTTCAGGGCTGGGATGCAAGTTGTCCCACAGCTGGATATTCTAGTTCTGATCCTTTGGTTAGGGTATAACAGCTAAACCCTTCTTTTGTAAAGATAATAGTTTCTCATCACAATTAGAAAATAATCTGTGTTCTAGGAATTCAGTACCATGTGAATATCCTATGCTCCATTAACCTTTCATGCAAAAATTTTAGCATCCACCATGATCCCTGCCTAAATCAATGTTTAATTGGGACTTGCCAAAAAGTGATTTTCTGATTCCATGATTCCTCCTATATTTATTTTGCTGGTAGTCTTCTTTTAACAAGAGCTTTCCCTCACCAACTGAGGATGGACTCATTTTATTCTATAAAACACACAAATGTTTATTTTAAGCACAATAAAATGTTTATTTTAAGTACCAATATTTAGAGTAAGGATTTCATTTAATGGTTATCTCTAATAGTGCCCAGTGAGATTTTTTTCTTTTCTTTTCCTCTTTTGAATACCATCATGGACTGGTAGGTATTTTTCAAATCTGACATTTTACTCATTTACAGGGATTATTCATTTTTTGGAGGTTTAATTCACATGCCATAAAATTAACTTTGCTAAAAATGTACAATTCAGCCTTTAAAAATATATTAACAAAGTTGTGCAACCACCATTATTCTATAATTCTAGAGGATGTCCATTAGTCTAGAAGGAAGCTCTGAATTCATTAGCGGTCACACTCCATTCCCTCTCCCTCCAGCCCTGAAAACCACTAATCTGTCTCTATGGACTTGTTTATTCTGGACAGTTAATATGAGTGAACTAATACACACATGGCCTTTTGTGTCTGGCTGCTTTTATTTCGCATAATGTTTTAGGGTGCACCTACATTGTAGCCTATTTCAGTACTTCATTTCCTTTTTATGGCTGAATTCTATTGAATGGATATACCACAGTTGACTTATTAGTTGATAGACACATACACGTTATGTGAATAATTTTCTTGACTTTTCCACCCAAGTTAGGATTCCTCTCTGAGGTTTAAACCAGGGAGGCTAAATGTGGACCTGAGCGTGGCAGCTGCACTGGATAGCCAAGTGTCTCTTCTGCCATGTGTTGCAGCCTGATGCTCGCATGCTATGCGGGACACCTGGATGTTGTGAAATATCTCCGAAGACATGGTGCTTCCTGGGATACCAGAGACCTGGGAGGCTGTACAGCTCTGCACTGGGCTGCAGACGGAGGCCACTGCAGTGTGATCGAGTGGATGATAGGGGACGGCTGCGAGGTATGGGACCCTCCTCGTCAACTGCACACGTGGAGTTAGCAACCCAGATGCTATTCCACGGGGTTCAGGGGAAGCAGGACCTTATGTGGATGCCTTTGATTAGTTGAACCGAGCAATGCTGGAGGAAGTTCTCTGATTTATGAGCAAGAAGGTTCCTGAAGCCTTGGGACCAAAAAGATGATGATAGGATTTTACGATAGTGAGGCTTCAGGTTGTCGTGGAGGTTCAACTTGTGTGTGGGGAAAAGGAAGCTGTACTGAATGAGTCCAGAGCTGGACCTGATGTTGCCTCTGCTTCGTTTGTTCTTTTGTTCATTTCCTCACTTATCTCTTCTTTCCATCTGCCAACAAAGCTTGATTGTGTCTTGACCACACACCAGATACCGTCACAGGTGCTGGACACACCAAGACATTCAGAACTCTTACAGTCACAGTGCAGCTTATTGCTTTTAGAATTAGATCATTTTTTATTCTTTGCTTTAAAGATGAATCATTACAAAAAATTTCCAAAGAGCGAACACTATATCAAAGAGAGAGCATTCCAGCTCTTGTGTCTTTGCTTTGAAGCAGGTGTTGCTTTTGGTTTCAAGTCATCAGGAAGTACAAATCCTACCTGGGAAGTAGAAGAGTTGTTTGGACTTCTATAGATGTTCTGAAGTTGGGCAAATAGAATTAGCTCAATTATGGGAACTGCTGATAACTTTCAAAACTTCAGTTCAAGACTTCAAAGCAGTTAAGTAAAAATGGTAGGGCTGGACAAAATGCTGTCTTAATGGTGGGTGCCAGGTGGCTGCAGGGTTTTGAGAAGTTAAAACGGATGACCTGGAAAATCAGCTTGGAAGTGGAGCTAGGTTTCCTGGAAGATGTCTGTAGATTTGCTCAGTTTGTCTCTTAAGCGTGGCTGAGGGCAAGAAAGGCTTAAGCTCTGGGCTCTCACTGGTTATAGAGTGCGAGGGCCCCTTGAAGGAAAAATACCTCAGTCACTAAGACAAATCCCTTTTATTACATTTCTTGTTTTCTTTGTTTTAGAAACATGTACAAAAGGTCAAAAGGATCAGTCTGTGTGCCTTGGTGGTGAGGGCTGGCCCGCACCTGCCGTGGGCGGTAGTGACAGGCACATTCCTCTTGTTTGGTTCATTCCTCTTGTTTATGAGTCCTGCTCATGCTTGGGACCCAGTAAGAATCTGTAGTTGAAAACGATGGTTGGCCTTTGCTGAAAGAAGGGCAGGTCTCTGCCACTGACATTTAAATACTGGAATTTTGGAAGTGTAGGTTCTCTCTGCTTCAGTTATGGACACACTCATTTGGGGTGAATACCATCTTTTTCTGTAGAACTGCAGCTCCATAAATGTGTCCACTGAGGATTTCTGTGTGGCCAGCAAGTGGCAGGTAGATGATCTCAGCATGATGGAGGGATGGGCCTGGGAGCAAATCCATCACCACCCTCTTCTTGAGTCGAATGATCTGTACTGAGTGTGACTTATTTCCACGGGGAACCATTTCTACATTTAATGAGCCATGTGACCTCAGGAAGGCCATCTGACTTTTCTGAGGTTTGGTTTAAACACGTGTAAACCAGGAATAAAGATAGCTACCCCTGCTTCACCTTCAGGACCCAAAGAGAAAATGTGCATGAGAGTGCAGTGAAAAATGTATACAGCACCCTGTAATTTCAGGCAATTATTTTATTATTATTTAACCATAACAGAGCTTGCTGCCCAGAAAGGTTATTTGTTATTTGCAGGGGGAAGAGCTGCAAATCTTAACGGTGTTGCAGAAGGTAATCTCAAACATACAAATCACCTGCAAGGTCTTAAAGCTCTTCTGGCAGGTCCTTGTTTGTTATTCTGGTCTGATGTTTTACTGAAGCTATAGATTTCTTTGAGTAATTCTTCTGTAACAGAATCAGGTGTGTGTGTGCATCCAGGGATCCATCTGTGTGCCCATGTGTACGTTTTCTTCAGTATCATGTCTCATGGATTGATGAGGTCTTCATGGAATTGGAGGAGACAACATTTACATTCCCTTATTTTAAAATGTCTTTTAAAGCACAAAATTGTGAGATGTTGGTGTAGGTTGGTGTAGGTTATTGGGAAATGGCCCATCTTGTTAGCAGGGAAACTCTTGTTTTGGACAAGGCATTAGGTTGGCTAATTTTTCAGGCTGGACTTCATGTCAGAGATCTGGTTGCTTTGTATTTACTTGTAATTCTTCTGCTTAAAATTAATACCTATTGGTAAATATCAAGGTGGGTGTTTATATTCCTGTCTTGTTCCAGAAGGGACTTACAGTTGCTTACAAAGATACTTTAAAAAAGAAGCAGAAACTATAAAAAACAGGAAAGGAAAGTTAGGCAGGAGAAAATAAGGCAGCTCACATGGAGCCAAGGAGAAGGGGATTATGTTCATTTTTCTATCCCATCTTCTTTCCCTTTGAAGGCAGTGTAAATGAAGATGCTCATGGGTGGTGAGAAGCATCTTGGGGCCTGTCTGCACCCTTTAAAGTGGTTCAAACACAGATGCTCGCTGCATAAATGTGAACAAAGTTAGCACAGTCCAGCTGATTATCACTAGGTCTAGAAAAACTGCTATCTAAATTGGGGGAATTTGGGCAAGTAGACATTGCTTTATAAGCTTCCCACGAGTGATGTGCAAGACAAGAAAGTGGGCTGAGAGCCACTCGCCCTGTGGCTCCGCAGGTGGACGCTGTGGATGCTGGTTCCAGGTGGACCCCACTCATGAGAGTCTCTGCAGTCTCGGGGAACCAGGAGGTTGCCTCTCTGCTGATTGACGCAGGTGCAGACGTGAATGTGAAGGACAAAGACGGGAAGACCCCTCTCATGGTACGACTTGCTCCACGTAGCAGCCTGGCTTAACGTATGGGATTAAGGTCACAGCTGCCCCATAAGAGCCTTTCTTTTGAGCTCAGCTGCATAAAAGCACCAGGTTTGGGTGGCGTATGTATTCCCCACTGGCCTGTGAATTAAGACATGGTGATGTCATCATGGCATTTTTTGGGGGGAAGCTCAGTCTAGTATCTTTATAGTCTTTTTACAACTATTTCTTGAAGCATTGCCAACTCCAGTCTCTGGGGCCATTTTGGGATCGGAACAAAGGAGTGCTGTTCTCTGTCTGGGTTTTGCCTCAGACATGTTGTCTCACATGGAGGAAAGCGGGTTTCCTTTCCGTTTCCCTTGTGTTTGCTGGCGCTGTGCAGTGGGGTTCACAAGCCCATCCTGCAAAGCCCCAGTGGCCCCTGTCGGCTCTGCTTCTGGAGGGTGTTGCTGGTGGATGTCCTGGACCCACCTGCACCGAGATCCCCTTCCTGCTCACACCCCACTGTTGACCTGTTTTCTAGGTGGCCGTGCTGAATAACCACGAAGAATTAGTCCAGTTACTTCTTGACAGAGGGGCAGACGCAAGTGTGAAAAATGAGGTATGTGACTCCATCTCCATCTCAAGATTTCCCTGGAGGGGAGGAGGGAACAGAGGCATGAAAGAACTTTTTCCCTTGTTTTGTCTTTCAGTTCGGCAAAGGTGTCCTCGAAATGGCCAGAGTTTTCGACAGACAGGTTGGGATGTTGTTGCTGCCCGTTGAGGCTAACTTTGTAGCATTAAAAAAAATTTTTTTTTAAACCCCAACTCTTGGATTACATGCACCTGTTTTTGTTTATCTAGAATGTCCTCTCCCTATTAGAAGAAAGGAAAAGAAAGCAAATGCCGAAGAAGTCATCTATTCGCTGACCGGGGAACCTCTTACTTCCCTCTCAAAGCCCAGTGAAACAAAGCAAAGCGGGACTTGAACTGGAGAGAAGGAATTCTGTGTCTCTGCGGGCTATGTCTGATTACTTATTTAGTTGAAGATTCACAGTGACTTTTGTAACATACAGCTGTTCCCACTTTGAAATACACCTTTTTACCTAAACATGCATGGCAGTGGTGGTGTCTCTGGGCGTCTGCAGGATGAGGATGTTTTCCTGAACTTGGAGTTACACGTGAAACAAAATATTTAGGTCCCGGAGATGGAGATGCACAGCCACACACGGGCTCCCTCTCCCCGCTCCCGTCCACCCAGCTGCCTGCCCTCCGAGCCCCACCGCGAGCCGGTGGAAACTCCTGCCCCCCATGTGTTGCCAGTTCTGTCCCTCCCTCCCAACCTAAGGCCTTGCAGCCGCATTGCCAGGTGGTGCTTCCTCCTGGAGGGATGCTCCTCCAGAAAGCCCAGGAGGCCACGAGCAGAGTTTTCTGCTCAGCTGTTGGCCTCACATCAAAGTGCGAGATACATAGTTCAAGACTCTGCCTCTGCTGTTAGAGGAGTCTTTTTAGAACAGCCCGGTCTGAGGATGTGTTTGCATAGACTCAGGCCCTGACCGTGAAAGACCTGGCCTGCTGGCCTGCTGACAGCTTTGCCAAAGAGGAGTTTTATGTCACTGAGTCCTCAGAGCAGAAAGGGTTTTGATGGTGATCGCTCAGATCCAACACAAGCAGGAAGGGATAGGTCTGCTGCTTGGGGGCTCAGACACAAATGTGTTGGTGCTTGAACTCAGCAGACATACTTAAAATCGGCAAAGAAGGAAGCTAGCTGACCACATGCATTTTGTGTCTCCAGAGAGACGAGATGGTTAACTCAGCCCCAAGAGAAGACAGGCTACAGAGGTCTGCCCAGGACAGCAATCTTCTCTGCAGAGAAAGATCAACTTACAGGTAATAAAAGTGCTGAAACTTTGGGGGAAGCACATGGGGCAAAAACACACAATTTTATTGATGTTGGCAATTTTCCACTTCATTCCATACTATTTATAGAATGGGCTTCCCTGGTGGCTCAGTGGTACAGAATCTGCCCGCAGTGTAGGAGACGTGGGTTTGATCCCTGGGTTGGGAAGATCCCCTGGAGGAGGGCATGGCAGCCCACTCCAGTATTCTTGCCTGGAGAATCCCATGAACCATGGGTCTCACGCAGTCCTCTTTTTAGCTGTTTTACTAGTGTTCTACGTCTCGTACAAATGCTTACTCCTCTAGATTCGTTAGATTAAAAAAATCCCTCTAGAGATCAGAGCATTATCACAGCTCTCCAAGGCTCCTTTCCCCCGCCTTAATCAGTGTTGACATTCACCTCAACTTCACTTCTCCATCTGTTGTAGATGATACTAATGAGCTCTGGGAAGAGGGCATGCCCCTTCTTGTGGGCCTCAAGCTTGGCCACATAGTGAGGCTGACTTCGGTCAATGAAATGTGCGTGGAAATAGCTCCTGCCCGTCCGAGCGGGAGTTTTAAGAGCCCCCTGGTCCCTCTTCCCTCTGTCAGAAGACCAGCCACGACTGACAGAGGCTGCTCCACAGTCCAGGGTCCCGACACCAGAGCTTAAGCTCACCCAGAACGGACATGATGTGAATGAGAAATAGTCCTTTCAAGTTGTGAGTCACTGCAATTGAAGAGTGGCTTGTCACTGAAGTGTAACCTAGCCCAAAACGACTGCTTGGAAGACCCTAGATCTGTGAATCACATTTTCCTGACGCACCTCTCAAGTCCTGTGGTTTCCAGTCTTACTTGATCCACACTTCCTTCCTTCCTTTCCTTCTCTCCTTGTCTTGCCTTTCCTTTAAATTCAGGAATGGGTGTTGAGTTTTATCGAATATTTTTTAGCATCTCTGCTAATCATATTTCCCAACATGCTATCAATTTGCTGACTTGGATTACTAGATTTTAAAATACGGAACCATCCTTACATTCCTGAGATGGTCTCATGGGGTACAGTGGGCTTCTGGGTTCTATGTGCTCATGTGCTCTGTGTGTTTGCTTTTTAATCTTTTTCCTTAGTGAGACGAGATGGAGGTTTATCTTGTGTTTTTAATATTCCCGAGGAAGAACCCATGCTGTCATTGGTTTTATTTTCCCCAATTAACTTATACTTTTCATTTCTGAACTGGAATTCCCTCTGGACTGAATATCCCAGGAAAGGCCATGGGCAGTGATCATCAAAAGCATCGCAGGCGGGCGCCTGTAACTCAGGGAGTCTGAGAAACACGGCTGTCGGCTGTAGAGTCTCTGGCTATTTGCTACATAGTCTGCTATTCACCTTTGACTCCAGAATCAGTGCATTTCTAGGACACAGTTTTCTACCTTCGGTGCATTATAATCTTCAGAATTTGAACCTTTTAGATCTGAGTTTTACTTCATGCGTTAATATACAAAATTATATAATTTTTCCAGATGCATTTTGAAAGGTGCATGCATATTCTGTGTCTTTGAATTATCCTATTTGACACACATATAAATTGATCTACATTATTAGCTGTGTCTGAGACCTTCTATGTATGTACTTTACTTGCTTTGTCATGGGTGGAAGGTGGGAAAAATAAGGACCCTTGTCATCATCCTGTAAATTTGTTTTCTTAATGAAGTTCTTTATGAAATCGGAGGCTATTTTTAAAAATTGTAATAGATTCCCATTGCACTTAGATTTTTTACTCTTCTGTGTAAATATTTCTAGTCCTGCTCACTTGCTTTCTGAATTTATCTCTTCTATAAATAAGGTGAGTTTTAAAACTTTATTTTGATAAGTTATATATGACATTGTTTAGAAAAACTATTAGGTCTCCCCCGACCTCTAGTATGGGCTTCCCTGGTGGCTCAGCTGGTAACTGAACTAGCCTGAGAAGGGATAGGCTGCCTGCTTCAGTATTCTTGGGCTTCCCTGGTGGCTCAGCTGGTAAAGAATCTGCCTGCAGTGCGGGAGGCCTGGGTTCGATCCCTGGGCTGGGAAGATTCCCTGGAGATAGGGCACGGCAACCCACTCCAGTGCTCTGGCCTGGAGAATCCCATGGACGGGAGCCTGGCGGGCTGCAGTCCACGAGGTCGCAAAGAGTCAGACACACCTGAGCGACCACAGCACAGCACACCCCTAGTGTGTGTGTGAAAAGGCATACAGACATCTTCCCTCCTCATCCCACCCCCTGATGGGCTCACGGGTATTGCAGCACCCATCTCCTGACCCTCCAGCTCACCACCCTTCTTAAGGTTCTTGCTATTTAGTTGCTAAGTCGTGTCTGACTCGTTTTCGACTCCACGGACTGTAATCCACCAGGCTCCTCTGTCTGTGGGATTTCCCAGGCAAGAACACTGGAGCGGGTTGCCTTAGCCTTCTCCAAGCGGTCTTCCCAACCCTGGGATTGAACCCGGGGTCTCCTGTGCTGACAGGCGGACTCTTTACTGCTGAGCCACCAGGGATGCCCCTGTTAGATTCTTATGCGTCTCATGCATCTAGACGTGGATGAGAATACAGATACATTCTCCAACCTGAGAGCTCCCCCGCCCTTACTTTGGTAAAAATCTCAGTAAAGAATGGGACACCTCTTTATATTGACCTGTATACCATTTATTGGATATAATATTCGTAACAATGACTTTTTTTTCCTATGGAAATAGCAAGGTGTGTTACCTGTAGACCCCCCGATACGAGAAACGTGTACAAAGGTAACAGATGGTAACATAAAAAGGTAAGTGAAAAAAAAATATTAGCAAACCAAAGCATGCTACACGGACGAAGCACTATAAAGTGCAGGTACTGGCTTAGTAGCTGTAACTCTGTACTGCGCTGCATAGCCTGTAGCCAGGCTTTAGAGAGTTCTTCTGAAGCACACGCGTTCAAACCTGTCTCTTATACACATCTAGATGTGTATAAGAGACAGGCTTGGGACCCAGTAAGAATCTGTAGTTGAAAACGATGGTTGGCCTTTGCTGAAAGAAGGGCAGGTCTCTGCCACTGACATTTAAATACTGGAATTTTGGAAGTGTAGGTTCTCTCTGCTTCAGTTATGGACACACTCATTTGGGGTGAATACCATCTTTTTCTGTAGAACTGCAGCTCCATAAATGTGTCCACTGAGGATTTCTGTGTGGCCAGCAAGTGGCAGGTAGATGATCTCAGCATGATGGAGGGATGGGCCTGGGAGCAAATCCATCACCACCCTCTTCTTGAGTCGAATGATCTGTACTGAGTGTGACTTATTTCCACGGGGAACCATTTCTACATTTAATGAGCCATGTGACCTCAGGAAGGCCATCTGACTTTTCTGAGGTTTGGTTTAAACACGTGTAAACCAGGAATAAAGATAGCTACCCCTGCTTCACCTTCAGGACCCAAAGAGAAAATGTGCATGAGAGTGCAGTGAAAAATGTATACAGCACCCTGTAATTTCAGGCAATTATTTTATTATTATTTAACCATAACAGAGCTTGCTGCCCAGAAAGGTTATTTGTTATTTGCAGGGGGAAGAGCTGCAAATCTTAACGGTGTTGCAGAAGGTAATCTCAAACATACAAATCACCTGCAAGGTCTTAAAGCTCTTCTGGCAGGTCCTTGTTTGTTATTCTGGTCTGATGTTTTACTGAAGCTATAGATTTCTTTGAGTAATTCTTCTGTAACAGAATCAGGTGTGTGTGTGCATCCAGGGATCCATCTGTGTGCCCATGTGTACGTTTTCTTCAGTATCATGTCTCATGGATTGATGAGGTCTTCATGGAATTGGAGGAGACAACATTTACATTCCCTTATTTTAAAATGTCTTTTAAAGCACAAAATTGTGAGATGTTGGTGTAGGTTGGTGTAGGTTATTGGGAAATGGCCCATCTTGTTAGCAGGGAAACTCTTGTTTTGGACAAGGCATTAGGTTGGCTAATTTTTCAGGCTGGACTTCATGTCAGAGATTTGGTTGCTTTGTATTTACTTGTAATTCTTCTGCTTAAAATTAATACCTATTGGTAAATATCAAGGTGGGTGTTTATATTCCTGTCTTGTTCCAGAAGGGACTTACAGTTGCTTACAAAGATACTTTAAAAAAGAAGCAGAAACTATAAAAAACAGGAAAGGAAAGTTAGGCAGGAGAAAATAAGGCAGCTCACATGGAGCCAAGGAGAAGGGGATTATGTTCATTTTTCTATCCCATCTTCTTTCCCTTTGAAGGCAGTGTAAATGAAGATGCTCATGGGTGGTGAGAAGCATCTTGGGGCCTGTCTGCACCCTTTAAAGTGGTTCAAACACAGATGCTCGCTGCATAAATGTGAACAAAGTTAGCACAGTCCAGCTGATTATCACTAGGTCTAGAAAAACTGCTATCTAAATTGGGGGAATTTGGGCAAGTAGACATTGCTTTATAAGCTTCCCACGAGTGATGTGCAAGACAAGAAAGTGGGCTGAGAGCCACTCGCCCTGTGGCTCCGCAGGTGGACGCTGTGGATGCTGGTTCCAGGTGGACCCCACTCATGAGAGTCTCTGCAGTCTCGGGGAACCAGGAGGTTGCCTCTCTGCTGATTGACGCAGGTGCAGACGTGAATGTGAAGGACAAAGACGGGAAGACCCCTCTCATGGTACGACTTGCTCCACGTAGCAGCCTGGCTTAACGTATGGGATTAAGGTCACAGCTGCCCCATAAGAGCCTTTCTTTTGAGCTCAGCTGCATAAAAGCACCAGGTTTGGGTGGCGTATGTATTCCCCACTGGCCTGTGAATTAAGACATGGTGATGTCATCATGGCATTTTTTTGGGGGAAGCTCAGTCTAGTATCTTTATAGTCTTTTTACAACTATTTCTTGAAGCATTGCCAACTCCAGTCTCTGGGGCCATTTTGGGATCGGAACAAAGGAGTGCTGTTCTCTGTCTGGGTTTTGCCTCAGACATGTTGTCTCACATGGAGGAAAGCGGGTTTCCTTTCCGTTTCCCTTGTGTTTGCTGGCGCTGTGCAGTGGGGTTCACAAGCCCATCCTGCAAAGCCCCAGTGGCCCCTGTCGGCTCTGCTTCTGGAGGGTGTTGCTGGTGGATGTCCTGGACCCACCTGCACCGAGATCCCCTTCCTGCTCACACCCCACTGTTGACCTGTTTTCTAGGTGGCCGTGCTGAATAACCACGAAGAATTAGTCCAGTTACTTCTTGATAGAGGGGCAGACGCAAGTGTGAAAAATGAGGTATGTGACTCCATCTCCATCTCAAGATTTCCCTGGAGGGGAGGAGGGAACAGAGGCATGAAAGAACTTTTTTCCTTGTTTTGTCTTTCAGTTCGGCAAAGGTGTCCTCGAAATGGCCAGAGTTTTCGACAGACAGGTTGGGATGTTGTTGCTGCCCGTTGAGGCTAACTTTGTAGCATTAAAAAAAATTTTTTTTTAAACCCCAACTCTTGGATTACATGCACCTGTTTTTGTTTATCTAGAATGTCCTCTCCCTATTAGAAGAAAGGAAAAGAAAGCAAATGCCGAAGAAGTCATCTATTCGCTGACCAGGGAACCTCTTACTTCCCTCTCAAAGCCCAGTGAAACAAAGCAAAGCGGGACTTGAACTGGAGAGAAGGAATTCTGTGTCTCTGCGGGCTATGTCTGATTACTTATTTAGTTGAAGATTCACAGTGACTTTTGTAACATACAGCTGTTCCCACTTTGAAATACACCTTTTTACCTAAACATGCATGGCAGTGGTGGTGTCTCTGGGCGTCTGCAGGATGAGGATGTTTTCCTGAACTTGGAGTTACACGTGAAACAAAATATTTAGGTCCCGGAGATGGAGATGCACAGCCACACACGGGCTCCCTCTCCCCGCTCCCGTCCACCCAGCTGCCTGCCCTCCGAGCCCCACCGCGAGCCGGTGGAAACTCCTGCCCCCCATGTGTTGCCAGTTCTGTCCCTCCCTCCCAACCTAAGGCCTTGCAGCCGCATTGCCAGGTGGTGCTTCCTCCTGGAGGGATGCTCCTCCAGAAAGCCCAGGAGGCCACGAGCAGAGTTTTCTGCTCAGCTGTTGGCCTCACATCAAAGTGCGAGATACATAGTTCAAGACTCTGCCTCTGCTGTTAGAGGAGTCTTTTTAGAACAGCCCGGTCTGAGGATGTGTTTGCATAGACTCAGGCCCTGACCGTGAAAGACCTGGCCTGCTGGCCTGCTGACAGCTTTGCCAAAGAGGAGTTTTATGTCACTGAGTCCTCAGAGCAGAAAGGGTTTTGATGGTGATCGCTCAGATCCAACACAAGCAGGAAGGGATAGGTCTGCTGCTTGGGGGCTCAGACACAAATGTGTTGGTGCTTGAACTCAGCAGACATACTTAAAATCGGCAAAGAAGGAAGCTAGCTGACCACATGCATTTTGTGTCTCCAGAGAGACGAGATGGTTAACTCAGCCCCAAGAGAAGACAGGCTACAGAGGTCTGCCCAGGACAGCAATCTTCTCTGCAGAGAAAGATCAACTTACAGGTAATAAAAGTGCTGAAACTTTGGGGGAAGCGCATGGGGCAAAAACACACAATTTTATTGATGTTGGCAATTTTCCACTTCATTCCATACTATTTATAGAATGGGCTTCCCTGGTGGCTCAGTGGTACAGAATCTGCCCGCAGTGTAGGAGACGTGGGTTTGATCCCTGGGTTGGGAAGATCCCCTGGAGGAGGGCATGGCAGCCCACTCCAGTATTCTTGCCTGGAGAATCCCATGAACCATGGGTCTCACGCAGTCCTCTTTTTAGCTGTTTTACTAGTGTTCTACGTCTCGTACAAATGCTTACTCCTCTAGATTCGTTAGATTAAAAAAATCCCTCTAGAGATCAGAGCATTATCACAGCTCTCCAAGGCTCCTTTCCCCCGCCTTAATCAGTGTTGACATTCACCTCAACTTCACTTCTCCATCTGTTGTAGATGATACTAATGAGCTCTGGGAAGAGGGCATGCCCCTTCTTGTGGGCCTCAAGCTTGGCCACATAGTGAGGCTGACTTCGGTCAATGAAATGTGCGTGGAAATAGCTCCTGCCCGTCCGAGCGGGAGTTTTAAGAGCCCCCTGGTCCCTCTTCCCTCTGTCAGAAGACCAGCCACGACTGACAGAGGCTGCTCCACAGTCCAGGGTCCCGACACCAGAGCTTAAGCTCACCCAGAACGGACATGATGTGAATGAGAAATAGTCCTTTCAAGTTGTGAGTCACTGCAATTGAAGAGTGGCTTGTCACTGAAGTGTAACCTAGCCCAAAACGACTGCTTGGAAGACCCTAGATCTGTGAATCACATTTTCCTGACGCACCTCTCAAGTCCTGTGGTTTCCAGTCTTACTTGATCCACACTTCCTTCCTTCCTTTCCTTCTCTCCTTGTCTTGCCTTTCCTTTAAATTCAGGAATGGGTGTTGAGTTTTATCGAATATTTTTTAGCATCTCTGCTAATCATATTTCCCAACATGCTATCAATTTGCTGACTTGGATTACTAGATTTTAAAATACGGAACCATCCTTACATTCCAGAGATGGTCTCATGGGGTACAGTGGGCTTCTGGGTTCTATGTGCTCATGTGCTCTGTGTGTTTGCTTTTTAATCTTTTTCCTTAGTGAGACGAGATGGAGGTTTATCTTGTGTTTTTAATATTCCCGAGGAAGAACCCATGCTGTCATTGGTTTTATTTTCCCCAATTAACTTATACTTTTCATTTCTGAACTGGAATTCCCTCTGGACTGAATATCCCAGGAAAGGCCATGGGCAGTGATCATCAAAAGCATCGCAGGCGGGCGCCTGTAACTCAGGGAGTCTGAGAAACACGGCTGTCGGCTGTAGAGTCTCTGGCTATTTGCTACATAGTCTGCTATTCACCTTTGACTCCAGAATCAGTGCATTTCTAGGACACAGTTTTCTACCTTCGGTGCATTATAATCTTCAGAATTTGAACCTTTTAGATCTGAGTTTTACTTCATGCGTTAATATACAAAATTATATAATTTTTCCAGATGCATTTTGAAAGGTGCATGCATATTCTGTGTCTTTGAATTATCCTATTTGACACACATATAAATTGATCTACATTATTAGCTGTGTCTGAGACCTTCTATGTATGTACTTTACTTGCTTTGTCATGGGTGGAAGGTGGGAAAAATAAGGACCCTTGTCATCATCCTGTAAATTTGTTTTCTTAATGAAGTTCTTTATGAAATCGGAGGCTATTTTTAAAAATTGTAATAGATTCCCATTGCACTTAGATTTTTTACTCTTCTGTGTAAATATTTCTAGTCCTGCTCACTTGCTTTCTGAATTTATCTCTTCTATAAATAAGGTGAGTTTTAAAACTTTATTTTGATAAGTTATATATGACATTGTTTAGAAAAACTATTAGGTCTCCCCCGACCTCTAGTATGGGCTTCCCTGGTGGCTCAGCTGGTAACTGAACTAGCCTGAGAAGGGATAGGCTGCCTGCTTCAGTATTCTTGGGCTTCCCTGGTGGCTCAGCTGGTAAAGAATCTGCCTGCAGTGCGGGAGGCCTGGGTTCGATCCCTGGGCTGGGAAGATTCCCTGGAGATAGGGCACGGCAACCCACTCCAGTGCTCTGGCCTGGAGAATCCCATGGACGGGAGCCTGGCGGGCTGCAGTCCACGAGGTCGCAAAGAGTCAGACACACCTGAGCGACCACAGCACAGCACACCCCTAGTGTGTGTGTGAAAAGGCATACAGACATCTTCCCTCCTCATCCCACCCCCTGATGGGCTCACGGGTATTGCAGCACCCATCTCCTGACCCTCCAGCTCACCACCCTTCTTAAGGTTCTTGCTATTTAGTTGCTAAGTCGTGTCTGACTCGTTTTCGACTCCACGGACTGTAATCCACCAGGCTCCTCTGTCTGTGGGATTTCCCAGGCAAGAACACTGGAGCGGGTTGCCTTAGCCTTCTCCAAGCGGTCTTCCCAACCCTGGGATTGAACCCGGGGTCTCCTGTGCTGACAGGCGGACTCTTTACTGCTGAGCCACCAGGGATGCCCCTGTTAGATTCTTATGCGTCTCATGCATCTAGACGTGGATGAGAATACAGATACATTCTCCAACCTGAGAGCTCCCCCGCCCTTACTTTGGTAAAAATCTCAGTAAAGAATGGGACACCTCTTTATATTGACCTGTATACCATTTATTGGATATAATATTCGTAACAATGACTTTTTTTTCCTATGGAAATAGCAAGGTGTGTTACCTGTAGACCCCCCGATACGAGAAACGTGTACAAAGGTAACAGATGGTAACATAAAAAGGTAAGTGAAAAAAAAATATTAGCAAACCAAAGCATGCTACACGGACGAAGCACTATAAAGTGCAGGTACTGGCTTAGTAGCTGTAACTCTGTACTGCGCTGCATAGCCTGTAGCCAGGCTTTAGAGAGTTCTTCTGAAGCACACGCGTTCAAACCTGTCTCTTATACACATCTAGATGTGTATAAGAGACAGGCTTGGGACCCAGTAAGAATCTGTAGTTGAAAACGATGGTTGGCCTTTGCTGAAAGAAGGGCAGGTCTCTGCCACTGACATTTAAATACTGGAATTTTGGAAGTGTAGGTTCTCTCTGCTTCAGTTATGGACACACTCATTTGGGGTGAATACCATCTTTTTCTGTAGAACTGCAGCTCCATAAATGTGTCCACTGAGGATTTCTGTGTGGCCAGCAAGTGGCAGGTAGATGATCTCAGCATGATGGAGGGATGGGCCTGGGAGCAAATCCATCACCACCCTCTTCTTGAGTCGAATGATCTGTACTGAGTGTGACTTATTTCCACGGGGAACCATTTCTACATTTAATGAGCCATGTGACCTCAGGAAGGCCATCTGACTTTTCTGAGGTTTGGTTTAAACACGTGTAAACCAGGAATAAAGATAGCTACCCCTGCTTCACCTTCAGGACCCAAAGAGAAAATGTGCATGAGAGTGCAGTGAAAAATGTATACAGCACCCTGTAATTTCAGGCAATTATTTTATTATTATTTAACCATAACAGAGCTTGCTGCCCAGAAAGGTTATTTGTTATTTGCAGGGGGAAGAGCTGCAAATCTTAACGGTGTTGCAGAAGGTAATCTCAAACATACAAATCACCTGCAAGGTCTTAAAGCTCTTCTGGCAGGTCCTTGTTTGTTATTCTGGTCTGATGTTTTACTGAAGCTATAGATTTCTTTGAGTAATTCTTCTGTAACAGAATCAGGTGTGTGTGTGCATCCAGGGATCCATCTGTGTGCCCATGTGTACGTTTTCTTCAGTATCATGTCTCATGGATTGATGAGGTCTTCATGGAATTGGAGGAGACAACATTTACATTCCCTTATTTTAAAATGTCTTTTAAAGCACAAAATTGTGAGATGTTGGTGTAGGTTGGTGTAGGTTATTGGGAAATGGCCCATCTTGTTAGCAGGGAAACTCTTGTTTTGGACAAGGCATTAGGTTGGCTAATTTTTCAGGCTGGACTTCATGTCAGAGATTTGGTTGCTTTGTATTTACTTGTAATTCTTCTGCTTAAAATTAATACCTATTGGTAAATATCAAGGTGGGTGTTTATATTCCTGTCTTGTTCCAGAAGGGACTTACAGTTGCTTACAAAGATACTTTAAAAAAGAAGCAGAAACTATAAAAAACAGGAAAGGAAAGTTAGGCAGGAGAAAATAAGGCAGCTCACATGGAGCCAAGGAGAAGGGGATTATGTTCATTTTTCTATCCCATCTTCTTTCCCTTTGAAGGCAGTGTAAATGAAGATGCTCATGGGTGGTGAGAAGCATCTTGGGGCCTGTCTGCACCCTTTAAAGTGGTTCAAACACAGATGCTCGCTGCATAAATGTGAACAAAGTTAGCACAGTCCAGCTGATTATCACTAGGTCTAGAAAAACTGCTATCTAAATTGGGGGAATTTGGGCAAGTAGACATTGCTTTATAAGCTTCCCACGAGTGATGTGCAAGACAAGAAAGTGGGCTGAGAGCCACTCGCCCTGTGGCTCCGAGGGTTGGGAAGATCCCCTGGAGGAGGGCATGGCAGCCCACTCCAGTATTCTTGCCTGGAGAATCCCATGAACCATGGGTCTCACGCAGTCCTCTTTTTAGCTGTTTTACTAGTGTTCTACGTCTCGTACAAATGCTTACTCCTCTAGATTCGTTAGATTAAAAAAATCCCTCTAGAGATCAGAGCATTATCACAGCTCTCCAAGGCTCCTTTCCCCCGCCTTAATCAGTGTTGACATTCACCTCAACTTCACTTCTCCATCTGTTGTAGATGATACTAATGAGCTCTGGGAAGAGGGCATGCCCCTTCTTGTCGGCCTCAAGCTTGGCCACATAGTGAGGCTGACTTCGGTCAATGAAATGTGCGTGGAAATAGCTCCTGCCCGTCCGAGCGGGAGTTTTAAGAGCCCCCTGGTCCCTCTTCCCTCTGTCAGAAGACCAGCCACGACTGACAGAGGCTGCTCCACAGTCCAGGGTCCCGACACCAGAGCTTAAGCTCACCCAGAACGGACATGATGTGAATGAGAAATAGTCCTTTCAAATTGTGAGTCACTGCAATTGAAGAGTGGCTTGTCACTGAAGTGTAACCTAGCCCAAAACGACTGCTTGGAAGACCCTAGATCTGTGAATCACATTTTCCTGACGCACCTCTCAAGTCCTGTGGTTTCCAGTCTTACTTGATCCACACTTCCTTCCTTCCTTTCCTTCTCTCCTTGTCTTGCCTTTCCTTTAAATTCAGGAATGGGTGTTGAGTTTTATCGAATATTTTTTAGCATCTCTGCTAATCATATTTCCCAACATGCTATCAATTTGCTGACTTGGATTACTAGATTTTAAAATACGGAACCATCCTTACATTCCTGAGATGGTCTCATGGGGTACAGTGGGCTTCTGGGTTCTATGTGCTCATGTGCTCTGTGTGTTTGCTTTTTAATCTTTTTCCTTAGTGAGACGAGATGGAGGTTTATCTTGTGTTTTTAATATTCCCGAGGAAGAACCCATGCTGTCATTGGTTTTATTTTCCCCAATTAACTTATACTTTTCATTTCTGAACTGGAATTCCCTCTGGACTGAATATCCCAGGAAAGGCCATGGGCAGTGATCATCAAAAGCATCGCAGGCGGGCGCCTGTAACTCAGGGAGTCTGAGAAACACGGCTGTCGGCTGTAGAGTCTCATTGGCTATTTGCTACATAGTCTGCTATTCACCTTTGACTCCAGAATCAGTGCATTTCTAGGACACAGTTTTCTACCTTCGGTGCATTATAATCTTCAGAATTTGAACCTTTTAGATCTGAGTTTTACTTCATGCGTTAATATACAAAATTATATAATTTTTCCAGATGCATTTTGAAAGGTGCATGCATATTCTGTGTCTTTGAAGTATCCTATTTGACACATATATATAAATTGATGTACATTATTAGCTGTGTCTGAGACCTTCTATGTATGTACTTTACTTGCTTTGTCGTGGGTGGAAGGTGGGAAAAATAAGGACCCTTGTCATCATCCTGTAAATTTGTTTTCTTAATGAAGTTCTTTATGAAATCGGAGGCTATTTTAAAAAATTGTAATAGATTCCCATTGCACTTAGATTTTTTACTCTTCTGTGTAAATATTTCTAGTCCTGCTCGCTTGCTTTCTGAATTTATCTCTTCTATAAATAAGGTGAGTTTTAAAACTTTATTTTGATAAGTTATATATGACATTGTTTAGAAAAACTATTAGGTCTCCCCCGACCTCTAGTATGGGCTTCCCTGGTGGCTCAGCTGGTAACTGAACTAGCCTGAGAAGGGATAGGCTGCCTGCTTCAGTATTCTTGGGCTTCCCTGGTGGCTCAGCTGGTAAAGAATCTGCCCGCAGTGCGGGAGGCCTGGGTTCGATCCCTGGGCTGGGAAGATTCCCTGGAGATAGGGCACGGCAACCCACTCCAGTGTTCTGGCCTGGAGAATCCCATGGATGGGAGCCTGGCGGGCTGCAGTCCACGAGGTCGCAAAGAGTCAGACACACCTGAGCGACCACAGCACAGCACACCCCTAGTGTGTGTGTGAAAAGGCATACAGACATCTTCCCTCCTCATCCCACCCCCTGATGGGCTCACGGGTATTGCAGCACCCATCTCCTGACCCTCCAGCTCACCACCCTTCTTAAGGTTCTTGCTATTTAGTTGCTAAGTCGTGTCTGACTCGTTTTCGACTCCACGGACTGTAATCCACCAGGCTCCTCTGTCTGTGGGATTTCCCAGGCAAGAACACTGGAGCGGGTTGCCTTAGCCTTCTCCAAGCGGTCTTCCCAACCCTGGGATTGAACCCGGGGTCTCCTGTGCTGACAGGCGGACTCTTTACTGCTGAGCCACCAGGGATGCCCCTGTTAGATTCTTATGCGTCTCATGCATCTAGACGTGGATGAGAATACAGATACATTCTCCAACCTGAGAGCTCCCCCGCCCTTACTTTGGTAAAAATCTCAGTAAAGAATGGGACACCTCTTTATATTGACCTGTATACCATTTATTGGATATAATATTCGTAACAATGACTTTTTTTTCCTATGGAAATAGCAAGGTGTGTTACCTGTAGACCCCCCGATACGAGAAACGTGTACAAAGGTAACAGATGGTAACATAAAAAGGTAAGTGAAAAAAAAATATTAGCAAACCAAAGCATGCTACACGGACGAAGCACTATAAAGTGCAGGTACTGGCTTAGTAGCTGTAACTCTGTACTGCGCTGCATAGCCTGTAGCCAGGCTTTAGAGAGTTCTTCTGAAGCACACGCGTTCAAACCGTGCACTTTCCTTCAAACCTCCCCACTTGACCTGACAGGGTACACAAGAGCAGCGAACTCTGATGTTGCTCGCCCTCCATGGACTCTTGAGGGATTTTCTCTTTCTGGTTCGATGTATTTTTTTTTTTCCTCTATCACTGTCCTTCCCACTTAAGTACTTGCTTATAGGCCATAAACATAGGTATCGGTCCACTGCTTTGCAAAACTAAAATGATCACATGGGATTTTTTGCTTTTGTCTGGACTTAAAATGTGCTAAATTGAGGGCCAAAAAAAAAATTATCTCATGGAAGGAGTATCACAGGTAATGACTTCTGAAGCGGAGGTGGAAAAATCAGGGTTGGTTACAGAGTACCGAAAATTCCTCTGTGTGTTTACTCTTCCAGCTATCACAATCGACCGTTGGCTATTACGACAGTTTTATACGCAGGGTTTCTCCTCCTGGTGTCTCATATGGATCAGGCTGGGCTCTGCCACTGGTGTCCCCAAAGGAAAGAGGGGGTTTGCTTTATGAAACGCAGAGTCCATTCCTGTGCAGGTCAGTGGGTTTTGGAAGCATTGCTGCACAGAAACAGTTCTCAGCCTTTTCTTTAACTTGTTGTTACTCATATGACCATCAGAGTTTTCAAACAGGTTTAAAAGAGATGGAGAGTGAGTCGAGAGACTTTCGGTCATCACAGGCAAACTGAGTTCCTATGGCCATCTCTCCCTTTTAATTAGAGTAAGTCTTTAGGTGGGAGGTGCCTAGTGGGAGGGGATGCTTTTGGATTCCCTGCTGGGGTGGTGGGTGAGGGGAGTGGGGAGTGGGCAGGGTTGCTCCCAGCCGTGGCCCTGGAGAAGGCTGGGCTTTGGGTGGACTTGCGGGGCAGCCACCAAACTGCAGAGATGTGTCCGAGACTGGGTTAGGGCTGGGGAAGGAACTTGGGCCTGATGACAGGGAGCGGTGCTAGCCGAGGCCGCCTATGTCCAGATGTGTTCACGGCCCTCTCTCTTGAGTCCTGGGGCGATGAGGTGGCACACCTCAGGCTCCTGCCAGCCAGCCATCATGTGGGGCGGATCCACAGCCCGAGTCCCCCTTGGGGGCCAGCAGTGGCCCTGGAAAGACTTCTGGGTGTGACGTTTACCTGGGTGACTTGTGTTTGCTTGGGGTCCTAACAGGGAAGAAGGATCTCCAGGCTGAGTCTGCCCGCCCTGGGGCTTCCTGCTCCCCAAACAACACCCTGGGGAGCCCTCCAGGGCAAGAGTCTTAAATAAGTTTCACACTGAGAGCCTGGCAGGGGGGCCGGCTGTTGCCCAGGTATGGTGCCCTCCCGGTTGTTGGGGTTCTCAGTGGCTCAGAATGCTTGTAAACAGCAGTTGAGAGATGGTAGGAAGACACCCGAGCATTCGCGTTGGCCCAGTACCAGGCTCTGTTTAGCACCACGGGAGATCACAGTCTTGTAGGAAGAGTCTGCCACAGAGCAGGGTCTGAGCTGTTTTTCTTTCGGAGGAGATATGGATATGTTGTTCTGATTTCCCAGGGAACAATGGCCTCTGTTTCACCTGAGAATTCCTAGTAAAGTTGAGAAGGCATAAAAAGGGTCCCCTTTGAGACTAGTTGGGAGTACTTATCCTCATGTAGTTTAATTTGCTGCTCTTGTGGTCTTTGTGATGTCATCCCACATTGTAAGCTGGAGAGTTCATACGGGGAAGGGCAGTCTCTGGATGCACAGTTTGACAATGGAAAATGTTACACACTGTTTCTCTCGGTTGCTACACATCTGAGTCCATGTGTCAGGAAAAGTACATGGTTACACAAAACTTCAGGAAATCAGCTTTTCAGTAGAATGCCTTGAGGGCTAGCCATGTACTTCCCAGTCAAGTGGGGCGTATGACCTGGAACGCTAGTAAGACGGAAGGAGAATGACTGCCCTTAGGGGCCGACTCTGCGTCGAGGCGAGCGGACTCTCAGCCTAGGCCACCTAAACCCACATCGACTCTAGTATTCATGCCCATACAATCATAAAAAAATATTAAAAATAGACGGTCATTGAAATATAAGTATTCATTTTCATTTCTATCATCTAGGAGAATATAAAAAGGGGGAGAAATACCTCTTCCCCTCCCCCAAGCAAACTGGCTCTTGGTTCCTAAGTTATATTAAAATGAAAGTTATTGCTGAATATGCTTTATTTGCTAAATACTGCATTTGGAAGTACTGTTCCTTGAATAACATTCCCTGTGTACTGTATGGGGGTGTCAGGTTTAAATATGTTCTTTTCCAGAAATGAACTGCACGGCTCTATAAAAGCACTTCGTATGTAGAGAGAAAAATGTCATCATCCGTGGCCGAGTGGCCACGGATGATGACATGTAGGATCACAGCGTTAACCTCTTTTAATACCAAACTATTCCTGGTTCTCTGAAATAGAAGCACAGGAATTCTAGTTAAGGATAGACGAAAGAAGTTCACACCCTCGTCCATGCACTAGCAGAAGGGGCTACAATGCCAGATCCAAGGATTTGGGTGTCTATAAAAATAATACCCACCTAATGCACCATAAAAATGCTGTAAACTTTCCCATAGAATATGTTTTTGGCCTTAATACAATTACCAGATATAATGCTAGTTACAGTAATTCTGTAAATACTCATCAGCAGTAATATTTTCTAACATGGCTTTATAGTTTTAAGAAACTAATAATTGCATAATGAACAAATTGTATGCTATGAGTTGGAATGTATTAGAGTCGTGTTCCCCTTGTGTGTGTGTGACATGGATTTATTGAGTTTATCCATGATCCTGAATGCTATGTTGCCTAGATACGGTGGCAACTCAGAGAGAGTTAAATGCACTCTTGTTTTCCTGAAGGCAAACCAAGATTCTTGGTACGTTTTGTCTTTCTGCTTCAAGGCATAGAAAAACCATGGAAATGACCCCAGATGAAGCTTTATCATAAAACAGACTGGATTATGAAACCGTTGTCAATTGCCTTCTAATGTGAAAACTAGCCACATAGGACCCCACTAGAAGACAGACATAATGGCATTTGACCTTGTCTGAGTAATTTTGTAATTTTCATGCCATTAGGTACAGGCATCTTTGAGATCTTGTGAAAATGGCTCCCCAGTCTGACATCCAAAGAGTGAACAGTGGATGAGTCTGCTGCTCAAGACTGCATTTCATGAATATTGAGCGTGAACGTGAGGACTTTGACGCTCAATAGGTAAGTTGTAAAAGCTCAAGAAACAGATCCAGACTTTATGCTAAAAACATCTCTGAAAGATTCCTACAGCCAAGGTGGGAAAACAAGATGCCCCAAAGAGAACTCACGAGTAACTTAGGGTTCTTTGTCCAACTTATCCTAACAGAGACAGCAGACTGCAACCTGTCCCAGTGAACACAGCTTTCCATTTGGCTGCAGTTTTTGCAAGCACATGGATTCTGCCTGATTTTTAATAAGCTGAACCTTGCAATAAAAGGAGATTTTTATCTCCAGAATTGATTCACTAGATCTGGTTACGGGTTCACATCTGAAAATAGTTACGCTCCCGTGGAAAGCCTCATCTGTCTGTCGGAACACAGTATCGTTGTGTTACAGTCAAGAACACGAGGTGGTAATTTGTTCAGCTCCAAACAGCACAGGGCTCCGGCAGTAGCCGTCTTGTAGAAACACCACCTTTCCCAATCTAAATAAGGCGCTGATGCCAGCACTCCACAAAGGGCAGCCAGGAAAAGAAGTTCTTGGTGTTTCTATAAAGCAAATTTCTCAGCCTGCTCTCCAAATGTGCTCATGGCTGGTGAGCTCAAGGTCAAGTGTCTGCCTGGCCTCGTGTTTCAAGTCTGTCTCCTACAGTGGCCACACCTTAAGATTCCTCTCCAGGATCCAGGCTCTCTCCGGAGCCCCCTGGCTAGAAGCCAGGTCCTTCCCTGCGATCCCTGGAGCTTCTAGGGATAACCCTGGTGGGCCAGCCCGTCAGCTGTGACAGTGTCCAGAATATGCCTGGAGGCCCAGCCCAGCCTGGACCTGAAGCCAGGCTCTGGCCTCAGAGCAGGCCTTCTACATGGGGGTCTCTCGCTTGGTGTCTGGTGCCAGAAGCACTGCCATAGGTAAGCTGGGCAACTGCCCTCTTCATGAAGCCTCCATCAGAAATAACATCCTGTCCAGAATCCCAAAGAGTACGATATTTCAAGTTCACTAAACTATTAAAAGCACAACAAGCCTTCCTTCCATGGAAAACTCAGTGATGGGTTTTTCTTTAAAAAAAAAAAAGCCCACTACAGCGCACTGCACTGTAAAAGGCATTCTGCATAAATTAATAATTTACAAGTACCTGAGCAAGTAAGTATACAGAGCACCATAGCACAGCACAGCACCGACGGCAGTAGCTCAAAGTTCTTTCAAATCACGGTGTTTGAAAAATTAAAAAATTCTAAAAGTTGGTACAAAAAAAAAAACTCCAGCTGGAGTTGAGAGATAGTGCAAACTTGTGTCTTCAAAGGTGTTGGCTTGCTTCTCACTTAGCGTAGGCGATGGGGGCAGGTCTGGGCACTGGATGGGGCTGTTTGGGAGCAGGTCTGCAGGAAGAGAGAGGAGAAAACTGTGGTCAGAGGCCCTGCCAGCGATTTCTGCCAACCCTCGATGCCCGGGTTGGAGATACTGTTTCCTGTGCTGTGATGGGCTTCCAGGGTCAGATCTCACCTCTGCCACCCCCCCACCCCCCTGTGCTGGAGTCCAACGGCTCTTGCCAGCAGCAGGGGTGGCAGATTCAGAAAGGACCTTGCTGAGGGCCGCAGCATCTTCAGAGATGGGATCCCTCAGAGATGAACAGACAGAGTGTCATCCTTCTAGGTGGAGAAAGAACCAGCCCACACTGGTGTCATCAACTGGCAGAGGTAAGACAGGCAGCTGCCTGAGATCATTTAAGAGAGGGCCTTCCCCAGAGGATCTAAATGCATATTTCTCCAAAGAAGTCGCTCAGTCGTGTCTGACTCTCTGCGACCCCATGGACTGTAGCCCACCAGGCTCCTCCGTCCATGGGATTTTCCAGGCAAGAGTATTAGAGGGGGTTGCCATTTCCTTCTCCAGGGGATCTTCCCGACCCACGGACTGAACCCGGGTCTCCTGCATTGCAGGCAGATGCTTTACCCTCTGAGCCACCAGGGAGGCTCACAGAAGACACACAGATGCCAAAAAGCCCATGAAAGATGCTCGACGTCACTAATTATCAAAGAAATGCAAATCAAAAGGACCATGAGGTGCCCCACCTCACACTTGTCAGAATGGCTGTCATCCAAAAGTCTAAACCGCCTAGAAGGGGGGGAGGTAGGGTGGGGTGGGAGGTAAGAGAGAGGTTTAAGAGGAATGGGACATATGTATGCCCATCAGGGCTGATTCATGCTGAGGTATGGCAGAAACCAACACAGCACTGTAAAGCAATGATCCTCCAATTAAAAATCAGTAAGTCTGTAAACAGTAAATGCTGGAGAAGGTGTGGAGAAAAGGGAATGCTCCCATACTGTGAGTGGGGGTGTAAAGTAGGGCAACCCCTGTAGAACCAGTATGACAGTCCCTCAGAAAACTGAAGGTAGGGTTACCACGTGACCCAGAAATCCCACATCTGGAGATGACCCTGATTCAGAAGGATACATGCACCCCAGTGTTCATTGCAGCGCTATTTACAATAGCCAAGAAGCAACCTAAATGTCCATCGACATAGGAACGGATAAAGATGTGGTACATATACACAGTGGAATAGTGCTCAAACATAAAGCAAGACAGACAAATATCACTCATGTGGACTCTAATTTTAAAAATGCTATAAATGAACTTATTTACAAAACAGAAGCAGACTCACAGATTTTGAAAATGAACTTAGGTTTTACTCAAAGGATGTGTGTGTGTGGGGGGGTATAAATTAGGAGCTTGGTATTAACATATCACTATATATAAAACAGACAACCTACTGTAGCAAGGACCTACTGTATATAACACAGGGAACCTGCCTGAATATTCTGTAATAACCTATACGGGAAAAGAACCCAAAACAGAACGAACACCACACTGTACATCAAGTATACTCTAGTAAGAGAAACCTGTACGCAGGTCAGGAAGCAACAGTTAGAACTGGGCATGGAACAACAGACTGGTTCCAAATAGGGAAAGGAGTACCTCAAGGCTGTATATTGTCACCCTGCTTATTTAACTTCTATGCAGAGTCCATCAGGAGAAACGCTGGGCTGGAAGAAGCACAAACTGGAATCAAGATTGCTGGGAGAAATATCAATAACCTCAGATATGCAGATAACACCACCATTATGGAAGAAAGTGAAGAAGAACTAAAGAGCCTCTTGATGAAAGTGAAAGAGGAGAGTGAAAAAGTTGGCCTAAAGTTCAACATTCAGAAAACTAAGCTCATGGCATCCAGTCCCATCACTTCATGGCAAATAGATGGGGAAACAGTGGCTGACTTTATTTTTCTGGGTTCCAAAATCACTGCAGATGGTGACTGCAGCCATGAAATTAAAAGACGCTTACTCCTTGGAAGGAAAGTTCTGCCCAACCTAGACAGCATATTAGAAAGCAGAGACATTACTTTGCCAACAAAGGTCCATCTAGTCAAGGCTATGGTTTTTCCAGTGGTCATGTATGGATGTGAGAGTTGGACTATAAAGAAGGCTGAGCGCTGAAGGATTGATGCTTTTGAACTATAGTGTTGGAGAAGACTCTTGAGAGTCTCTTGGACTGAAAGGAGATCTAACCAGTCCATCCTAAAGGAGATCAGTCCTGGGTGTTCATTGGAAGCTGAAACTCCAATACTTTGGCTACCTGCTGCAAAGAACTGACTCACTTGAAAAGACCCTGAGGCTGGGAAAGATTGAGGGCTGGAGGAGAAGGGGACGACAGAGGATGGTTGGATGGCATCACTGACTCAATGGACATGAGTTTGAGTAAACTCTGGGAGTTGGTGATAGACAGGGAGGCCTGGCATGCTGCAGTTCATGGGGTCGCAAGGAGTGAGACACAACAGAGCGACTGAATTGAACTGATACTATAATAAAATTTAAAAAAAAAAATCACTGCCTCAGGAGAAGAGCAAAAAAAAAAAAAAAAAAGCCTTTCTGGTATGTATAATTTATATATAATGGAATATTTCTCAGCTATAAAGAATGAAATATTCTTTGCAGCCACATGGATGGACCCAGAGACTATCACGTTAAGTGAAGGAAGTCAGGCAGAGAAAGGCGAGTATCGTATGCTTCCTATCCCTTCAGTGTGGCATCTGAGATCTGACACGAATGACCTTATCTACAGAACAGAGGCAGCGACACGGACAACAGACTTGTGTTTTCCAAAGGGGAGGGAGGAGGGGGAGCGACAGATGGGGTCTGGGATTACCATGTATAGACTGGGTAAACGGCGAGGCCCTCCCGTACAGCACAGGGAACTGTATCCACCATCCTATGACAAACGCTAATGGAAGAGAGTAGGAACAAGAATGTACAGGTATAACTGAATCACTCTGCGGTGAACACAGCGCCGAAAACCAACTAAACTTCAGTAAGATGGGAGAGGGCCTGCCCCACCTTCCTGCCATGTTTTTTTTTCCTTTGAAAACTAGACAACTAACTTCAAGATCAGTGTACCAACCACAGTGAAATAATTAGGATGCTCTGCAGTGTTTCTGTATTTGTAGAGCCGGGAATCAAACCACTGTCCCGACCCCCTGACCAGCTTTATCTCTGAGATTTATTGCACAGATCTTTCACGGGCCAAACATTTTTCCCCGAGAGCTGGAATGAACTCACGAACGCATGCCTTCTCCTCGGAGATGCTGAATTATTGAACCCAGGGCCTGGCCACCACCCCTACCTTGCTCACAAAGTGAGCTGTCTGCCAAGGGGGGCATGTGTTTTGGCTGAGGGTTTAACCCATCTGTGAGCTGGTAAATGTTTAACTACCCGCCAGAGGCCCCGGATCTGTGGTGCTTGTCGATTTCCACGGTATAAATAACTCACACTCCCAACAGGACGTGGCTGAGCACGGAAGAGCTGTGTCGTGGCCAGGGTGTGGTGTTCCCATCACACAGAAATGACCGATGTAGGTGACCTCAAGAGAGTGGGTGGCAGTGAAATGTAGTTTAAAAAAAATGGAAGTTTGGGGCTCTGAGCATTTATTACTTTTGTTTTTAATATAACTGGCATCATTTCCAGTTTACGTAATTTAAAAGAAGGCCCAGGCTTAACACCTAGCTGGCTAAATTCCTGGAAATTTAATATTTCTTGCAAACCAACGGGAGCTGGCTCCAGCACACCACTGGGTTAAACCTCCCTGCCCAAGTCAGGATCAGGCCTAGTCCCCTGGGGGAGGGCAGAGTAGATGACCCCCAGCAGCCGCTCAGCCCGCAAAGACGATTCCTTTTGCCAGTTGGGTGGGAAGCTCCCGCTTGCCCTTGCCCAGCAGTTTCTTCAGCCTAACTTCTTCCATTCCCCTCCTTTCATCCCTGGCCCGCCAACCTCCCCTCGTTTCTTGGGATCCCAGGGACCGAAGAGAAGCCGTCACAGTCCCAGGCACATTTTTGGAGACAGTTGTCCTGCTGTCACAATATCGCAACCACTCGGCGGATGGCTGTGGCCTGGCCCAGAGCGTCAGCCACTGCTCTGAAGGATCTGTTCTTACTCGCCGGGGTCACTGCTAAGAGCTCCCAGCTGCTTCCTTTCAAGATCCGCCCTTGCGTCTGTCTTACGCTGCTCCCAGGGGTGGGGAGTGCAGGGCACACAGCTGGCACCACACTCCCGTGTCCTCCAGTGGCTTGAGAAGTGTGGCCCGGGCAGCTGGCCCACATGGTTTTGGGGAGGAAGAGAGGGAAGCGGGTGCATCACCAACCTGATGGGCGCCAGGCGGAGCGCGGACTCCTGCCGTCCCGGGGACCTGGCTGAGGCGCTGGCCAGGCGAGCTGTCTTGCTCAAAGGGTCTGCAGGCAGTGGCTTCTGAGGGGGGCTTGGCTTACGAGTTCCCTGCAATAAACCAGAAGGTGAGGCATGGTCACCATCTCCGTGCACGCGGGCAAGACGCTGACTTCAGAAGCCCTCAGAGTCTCCTGGAGAGTGGGCTAGGGGGAGGAGGGTGGCTACACGGCTACACAGCACAACTTTGACTTCCTTTAAACTGACTACAGTCCCCTCACCGTATAGGTGTGGTGGGGTGTGTGTGTGCGCGCGTGTGTGTGCATGCATGTGTGAGCGTGCTGTGTTAAAGATTTAACCACAGCAGCATGGCTCAGCCAGTAAAGAATCTGCCTGTAATGCAGGAGACCCAGTTTCGATTCCTGGGTCGAGAAGATCCCTTGGAGAAGGAAATGGCAACCCACTCCAGTATTCTTGCCTGAAAAATGCCATGGACAGAGGAGCCTGGTAGGCTACAGTCCACGGGGTCACAAGAGTTGGACACGACTTAGCGACTAAACCGCCAAACCACCATCATTTAGTTACAGACACTCAAAGACGAGTCTTCAGATGCCACGTTGCTGGCCCGCCTTGGATGCGGAGCTGCTGGCGTCTCTGGTGCAGTGTCACCCGGAGGATGTCAGCTTCCCCTGTGCTTTTCAGGCTTCTCACTTTAGGAAGGCCCAGCACGAGAAGCTGGTGAAAATCTTCCCATGGAACACACTCGTTTCTTCAAATTTGCCAGAGCCCTCCAACAGAACCGGTTCAGCTGCGGGTGAACCAGACGGGGGTGGGGCCACCTTCTCCCACCAACATGGGGTCAGTCACACTGCTCCCCATAACATGTACTACCGTTCTTCTACTGAAATACTTGCTAAGGATTCATTCAAAGAGTCACCAACACGCCTGGAAAATGACACCCAGGAGGAAAATCCACGTCCACCAGAGGCCAGTGAGGGAGCCGGCAGTAGAGGGTGGGCAGAGCATGAACTTGGAGTTTCTGCCCTGGGTTTTATGCAAACACCAACACTCTGGGACTTGTGCAAGTCTCTGGACTTCTCTGAAGCTCAGTTTCTCCGGGTGTAAAGTGATAGCGTTGTTAAGAGGACTACATCATGCGTGGGAAACTCCCAGAACATGGATAACAATGATTAAAAGGCGCCTGTGTTCCTGGGGTTCCTTCCTTGGTTACTGTGACGGTGGGAATTCAATGAGCATTGATAGGACTGTTTTGAGCCCAGGGTGAACCTAGGCATCAAGACACCACCGGCTCTGGGCCTCGGAGCCTAGAAACACTTGTGCGTGCACAGAAAGGGTGCCAGGAACTCAAGGAAGACAGGACATCCTAATAAGCAGATGGCCTCACCCCCTGTGATAGCACTCAGTACTCCATACATCCAGGGCCAGCCAAGATGCTTTAAGAACATTTGAGTTGACTTTCTCATGGTACTCACCCCACTGATTACATCTCCACGGCAGTCAGAGCTCAAAGAATGTGAGAATATAGTCCCCCCCGCCCACACCTCCCTTGCCATTTAATGTTATCCCCCTGTGGCTCAGCTGGTAAAGAATCTGCCTGCAAGGCGGGAGACCTGAGTTCAATCCCTGGGTTGGGAAGATCCCCTGGAGAAGGGCATGGCAACCCACTCCAGTATCCTGGCCTGGAGAATTCCATGGACTGTATAATCCATGGGGTCGCAAAGAGCCAGACATGACTGACTGGGTTTCACTTTCACTTTGTAAAGCAAAGGAAGCTATAATATCACAGAAGTTTGTCAACCACAGCTGCATGGAAAATGCGCCAAGTTGAAACAATGGGCAAAATGGGAGAGGAGGGAGTCACTGAACAGGGACACACTGACAAGGGACATTTCCACCTGAGTGCTCAGTTAAGGAAACACAGCCTGCAGAATGTTAGAGAGAACACACCCTTCACCAGGGATACAGACCCACAATGAGCACCAGGGCTGAGGTCAGGCTGGCTGTGCATCTGACCAGGCTCCGCGCCAATGCACTCTGAGAGGACACTCAAGTTAACGCCACTTCTCCACGTTGTAGAGAGAAGGTGATGTAAGGGTTAAGTGAGAGATGATCTAGTAACCTCTTAGCACAGAGCCTGGGACACAGAGACCAATAAGCTACTATTATTGAAGGCGTGAACGGAACCCCTTAAAAGCACCCTAATCGTACTGGGACTGCCACACACACACAACTATATATGAAATAACTGATAAACTAGAGCACAGAGGACCCAGTGCCCTGTGGCGATCTAAATGGAAAGGAAATTGAAAAAAGACTGGATATACGTATATGTACAGCTGATTCCCTTTGCTGTACAGCAGAAACTGACACAGCATTGCAAAGCAACTAAAAAATTAATAAAAGCGTCATAAGCCTCCCAACAGACTCGCTCTGGGTGATAAACCATGGCACTAAATCAAGTTCCGTTTCCTGTAAGATGGCAGAAAACTATGAGCGAGATATTAGTGGGCATCGTAAAAATGGGATGCATGCACCCATAAACTTGAAAGACTTTGAAGATTAAATAATTCATGACCAAATGATGACTAGGTTTGCCGCTAAGTATGAGTAAGTATCTAGTCCTGCTAGTAAAGATAACGTCAGGCTTCTACTGCAAGGCTGGAGAGACTGTGAGATGTATGTTACAATGTATCACAATATATTTGGATTTATCACAGAAGCCTAGGAGGTAATTAGGTGGGCCATTCATTCTGGTTTGCCTGGGACATGCCCAATTTATGGTACTGTTGAATTTATTAATCACAGTCTCTCTAATGTGTCCTGGTTTCAGTTCAGTTCAGTCACTCAGTTCAGTTCAGTTCGTGTCCGACTCTTTGTGACCCCATGCACTGCAGCATGCCAGGCCTCCCTGTCCATCACTAGCTCCTGCAGTTCACTCAGACCCATGTCCATTGAGTCGGTGATGCCATACAGCCATCTCATCCTCTGTCGTCCCCTTCTCCTGCCCCCAGTCCTTCCCAGCATCAGGGTCTTTTCCAGTGAGTCACCTCTTTGCATGAGGTGGCCAAAGTACTGAAGTTTCAGCCTTAGCAGCAGTCCTTCCAATGAACACCTAGGACTTGTCTCCTTTAGGATGGACTGGTTGGATCTCCTTGCAGTCCAAGGGACTCTCAAGAGAGTCTTCTCCAACACCACAGTTCAAAAGCATCCATTCTTTTGGCGCTCAGCCTTCTTCACAGTCCAACTCTCACATCCATACGTGACCACTGGAAAAACCATAGCCTTGACTAGATGGATCTTTGTTGGCAAAGTCATGTCTCTGCTTTTTGATATGCTATCTAGGTTGGTCATAACTTTCCTTCCAAGGAGTAAGCGTCTTTTAATTTCATGGCTGCAGTCAGCATCTGCGGTGATTTTGGAGCCCCCCCAAAAAATAAAGTCTGCCACTGCTCCCACTGTTTCCTGGTTCAGAGGTCACCATTGTGATAAAAGCCCAAAGAGCTGAGATGTTGATCGAAAGTTCTGACTCAAACCCGGGCTCAGCAGAAATTCCAACCTGCTTCCCTCCTGCCACACCCAGGACAGGCTTCTATGGAAACATGCAACAGGTAGCCGCCTAGGTAAGATGCCAGCTTCCCACCAGGCCCAACTGGGACAAACTGGCTTCGTGGAACAGTAGAGTTAGTCAAAGATGAGAGGTCCTCCCTTCTCACGGATCAGACCTGGAGCCCAAAGTCATCTGGGCAGAAGCCCCTGCAGCACATGCTCTGACCTTGGAGAGAGGGGCGGAGCTTCTGCACTCCCTTTGAGGCATCATTTTTCAAGCTGCCTTTGCAAAACCTGGACCTGGGCTTTCCCGAAGAAGTCCAATCCAACCTGGCCACAAAGGGCCATCAGGACGGAGCAGAGGAATGACTCCAGGCCTCAGTGAACATAAACTCCACACTCAACAAACATTTCTTTAGACTGGCTTTCATTTTTAAAAAGGAAACAAGTTCAGATGCCCCTTTCTCTTCACCTCCTAGGTACCGGAGAAAAATCATGATCTGTTATTAAATAGAGTGGTCTTGGGCTTCCCTGGTGGCTCGGTGGTAAAGAATCCACCTGCCAATGTGGGAGACTTGGGTTTGATCCCTGGTCTGGGAAGATCCCGCATGCCACGGGGCACCTGGGTCTGTGCACCAAAAACTGCTGAGTCTGTGCTCTAGAGTCCGGGAGCCGCAGCTACTGAACCCTAGTGTGCAACTGCTGAAGCCCACTCACCCGGAGCCCGCGTTTCACAACGGGAGAGGCCACAACGGTGAGAAGCCCGCGCCCCACAGCTAGAGAGGAGCCCCCCGCTCGCTGCAACTAGAGAAAAGCCCACACAGCAACAAAGACCCAATGCAACCCAAAATACATAAGTAAAATTACAAGAAAAGTTAGTGTTCTCATTTCTCCATTTTCTGCTCATGTTTTAGCAATAGTCACATCTTTCAAATAATTTTTAGAGGGATGAGAATAGATTTTTAGATCCAAATATAGCCCTTTGCCTTGACCATCATAGAGAATTCTCAACTGTTATCTCCATCTGCAGGATCAGCAAGAGGAAGTGCATCCTGCTTCTCCAGAGGGAATCCCCCCAGGAAGACTGGATGTTATCTCAGGAAAATGCCAGAGATGCCACAGAGGTCCCAGTGAGCTTGTGCAGGACTGAGCTGGGGGTAGGGCAGCATGAATCCTGCTCACCATCTGGCCCATCCCCGGCCCTGCAGGAATGGATGCTTCCTGATAACAACAGGGATAACTGGTTCCCGGGAAAATGCCTTGACTTCTTTTTACTCTTTATTCAGAAGAGGCAGGTGTCCTTGTAAGAACACGTTTGCACCTAGCTGGAAGAGGTCCATCCTTCTTTCCTTCTAAAACCACCTGAAGACAGTAAAGAAAATGCACTTTCTTTTTTCCACTTCTGGGAAAGCTGAATATTTGGGAAAAGGATGCAAAGTGTGCTGCAGGCTGGGCCGAGAAGAGCCCATGAAAGGGAGAACCTGGAAGAGCACCCACCCTGCCTGTCAAGGATGAGACACGGGAGTGAGCGGTTGACACGCGGGTCAGGGCTGAAGGCACAGCAGATGAGGTCACAATCTGCACACACGCAGAAAAGGGGAGGGTCCTGGCAGGGTCTCCGCTGGAGCAGAGGAGGCCAAACCACCACCATCCCTCAAAACCTGCAGTTCCTGCAGTGCCCTAGGAGGTAGGCAATGTAAGAGCTGGTCCTGAGCTCTAACCTGGCCCTTCCCCCAACTGACCTGCAACTGGTCCTTCCTCCCAGGAAGCCCTCCCTTCCTTTAAAGAGGAATTCAGACACACTAATCAAAACTACTGAAAGAAGGAAGGAAGGAACCGCAATAAACAAAGGGCCAACTGAGAACCCGCTGGCAAAAATGTGTATGTGTGTAAAGAAACAAAAAAAGGAGCTGGCAAAAGTTGAGAGAAACGGAAGGGGAGACGAAAGCAAAACGCAAACCAAGGACCTGGATGCACTAAACACAGTCAAGGCTACCAGGGTCCAGCTGAGGCAAAGGAGGAAAAGTTCAAGGGTAAAGGACAAAGAACAGCGGCAAGGGGATCTGAGCAAATAGTACAGAGAGAAAAGAAACTCATCATTAACGCAAAAACTTTTCTGAAAGAGTCAAGTCCTGGAAAGTGTACACTGTTTCCCTGGGGAAGTGCATGAGACTCACATGCACTCACAGTGACAGACTTTATTCAGCTGGGCTCCAAAATCACTGCAGATGGTGACATCAGCCATGAAGTTAAAAGAAAAGTTCCTTGGAAGAAAAGCTATGATGGACCTAGACAGCATATTAAAGAGTAGAGACATTACTTTGCCGACAAAGGTCCATATAGTCAAAGCTATGGTTTTTCCAGTAGTCATGTATGTGAGAATTGGACCATCAAGAAGTCTGAGTGCTGAAGAATTGATGCTTTTGAACTGTAGTGTTGGAGAAGACCCTTGAGAGACCCTTGGACAGCAAGGAGATCAAACCAGTCCATCCTAAAGGAGATCAACCCTGAATATTCATTGGAAGGACAGGTGCTGAAGCTGAAACTCCAATACTTTGGCCACCTGATGCAAAGAGCTGACTCATTGGAAAAGACCCTGATGCTGGGAGGGATTGGGGGCAGGAGGAGAGGAGGGCGACAGAGGATGAGATGGTTGGATGGCATCACTGACTCAGTGGACATGAGTTTGAACAAACTCCAGGAGATAGTGAAGGACAAGGAAGTCTGGCGTGCTGCAGTCCATGGGGTAACAAAGAGTCAGGCATGACTGAGCGACTGAACAACATCAGAAATGAGATACAACTCTTTAAAGCTACTGGACTTTCAAGGATAAGGAATCATGTCACTTACAAGGAAAAAAAGACAAGCCAGCTTCTGATTTCTTCAGAGCAGATAGAGAAAGCATGCATAGAAGAGTTTCAAGGAAGGAAAGTGTGATCCATTCATTTTATGCCTAAAACATCATTGAAGAAGTAAAGCAACACCCAGATGTCTTTGAACATGCAAAAATTCAGAAAAAAATGCGTCCCAAGAGTTCTTCTAGAAGAAATTCTAAAAGTCCAACAGAATGGACAGGAAAAGGATGGCTCAGTGGCAAAAAGATTGAGCACTAAATCACTTCAGTGTAGACCTCAGGTTAACAAAATTGTGGGAATTATGGCTACAGAACAGAAAGTAGATGTTACAAGCTGTAATACAGACAGTGCCGTAAGATAGACATTACAGAACTAACCGAAGTTATGAGGTGGATCATCCATTTCTAGATGCACGATGGGCTGGGTTATTTTGACCTATCTTCTCTCTAAAATTGTTGGATAGAATATATTTAATTTTTTTTCTTAAAAGTATCAAGAGCTACAAGATAGTAAGATGTTATCAGGCCAGCATCTAAGTGAAAGCAGAAGCCCAAAGGGCTAAGTAGTACACTGGAGCTATAGGTATTTGCCCAATTAGGGAAACCTGGGGTTTGGTTCTGATCCCCTTTTAAGGTGAGGGATGCAGGGCTTAAAGGTCGGCACCCGTCCCAGTTCTCTTTCTGATCTCTCCTTGATTGAGCTGGGCTCTGCAGAAGACTATACCTCAGGGTAAGATTCTTCCAGAAATCAACACTTATCACTGTCCATCCCTGGCAGACTGCAGGGACAGTTCCCTTATCCCTAGCTAGACTGCAGGGAGAGTTCCCTTGGTGCTCGGCAGACCGACCTGTAACCACAAACTGCCCTTTTGGACCAGAGGCTGACGTCACGTCATGCGTCACCTGGGCGGCTCAGTAAGCCCTGAGTCATTTCACTGGGCCTCAAGCTGGTGCTGCCCCATCCGCCTGACGGACGCAAATACTCCCTCTCTGCGGGGAACAGCCTTCATCCTAGACCTGCAAGAGCTCCCAGAAAACTTTCCAGTGAAGTGAGCTCACAGGAAATGACCAGGAGGCAGGGAATCCTGAGAAAGAGAGAGAGGGAAGGATAAAACCTCAGCAGTAACACGCCCAAAGATTTTGGATTTTGAAATTATTGGAGCAAACATTATAAAAAATAAGAGACAAGCCTCATAGCTGAGTAAGAACCAAAGAGAACATCCAGAAACAAAAAAGCAAAACACAGATAAGTACATATTTTGTTATGCTTAGTTTGATACCATTCCTATAAACTGAAAAATACTAGTCATATATATTATTCATGGATACCTACTTACGTAAAAATATATGAAAAGTGCTGGAGGAGGGCATGGCAACCCACTCCAGTTATTCTTGTCTGGTGAATCCCATGGACAGAAGGGCCTGGTGGGCTGCAGTCCATGGAGTCCCAAAGAGTTGGACACGACTGAGGTGACATAGCATGCACACATACATAGAAAATCAACACCAGACTTAGGCCAGGGCTTGTATCTGGAGCTGAAGCAGTATATAGTATTTAACTTTTCCTTTTCTAATAAAGAAATTTATGCATATATCTGAAAGCTAAATAGTTGTACACCTAGAGAAACAGGTAACAATGGTTATTTCTATGCAGTATAAATATGGGCGAATTCTGGATCATTTTTACATTTATATATTTGCTTGACCCTCACTTTTATGAAAGACCTACATTAGTACCTGTTTTCACTAACTGACAGAAATCTGAAGAGGATCTTTGCTTTCACACACAAAAAGGCAAAAAGTCAGCTTTCAGCATTGTGGGGGTCAACAGCCACTGAGCAGAGGGGTGGCACCACCAAGCTCCTGCCCCGGAACGGCACTCAGCAGGCCCGCCAGAGCTCTGAACCCTGGCTGTGAGCATCTGTGCTTTATCTCGATTTGCATCCCTTAACAAGATGTGTCCTGAGGTAATCGCTTCTTTACTTTATGACATTTTGGCTTATGAAACGTTTCATGGAAACGCTCTGCTTTTAGACAGTAGGGAAATCTATTTAAAATATTAACCACAACAGAATACATTTCAATATCCGGGCCAAAGGAGAAAACAAAAGAGAAAACATAGACTCTCTTAAAATTATAAACATGGTAAACACAAAAATGAGAACAGGCACAGATAAAGCAGTGTTTGGGGAACTTCTAGATTTACCTGCTATGTAATCAAATATGAATATAAGTGAAGTAATGGTCTGAGAAGTTAGAGAAAAATTAAGCTAAGTACAAAAGAAAAATGGAAGTGATAAAGATAAGAGCAGAATAAAAAGTAAAATAAAAGTTACTATCATTTAGCAAAGACATTACAGACATCCTAATAAAGTTATATGTTTTCATTTACTTATCACTAAGTCCAATGAGAGAGATATTATCTCAAATTTGTAGAGGGGAGATGAAAGTAATGTTTCGGTGGTCTAATGGCAGTAAAAGGAAAATTTATATATAAAATCTAGGGCTGGTTCTCTGGGGGTGGTGGAGTGGAGATGAATGTGAGAGTTGGACCGTAAAGAAGGTTGAGCACCAAAGAACTGATGCTTTTAACTTGTTGCGCTGGAGAAGACTCTTGAGAGTCCCCCAGACAGCAGGGAGATCAAAGCAGTTAATCCTAAAGGAAATCAACCCTGAACGTTCCTTGGAAGAACTCATGCTGAAGCTCTAATACTTTGGCTACCTGATGTGAAGAACTGACTCACTGGAAAAGAACCTGATGCTGGGAAATATTGAAGGCAGGAGAAGGGGGTGGCAGAGGATGAGATGGTTGGATGGCATCACCAACTCANAGTTAATCCTAAAGGAAATCAACCCTGAACGTTCCTTGGAAGAACTCATGCTGAAGCTCTAATACTTTGGCTACCTGATGTGAAGAACTGACTCACTGGAAAAGAACCTGATGCTGGGAAATATTGAAGGCAGGAGAAGGGGGTGGCAGAGGATGAGATGGTTGGATGGCATCACCAACTCAGTGGACATGGGTTTGAGCAAACTCTGCGAGATGGTGAAGGACAGGAAAGCCTGGTTTGCTGCAGTCCATGGGGTCGCAAAGAGTCGGACAAGATTAGAGATGGAACAACAATGAAGAATGGAGGAGGAACCAGATAAATCTAGTATAGAAAAGATACGCCAATAAAGGACAAATAAATACACAAACACAATGAACAATGCTAAGGATCAGTCAGGAGGTTATCTAGAAAAATAAAGTTGGATTCCTACTTCATTTTATACACTGAAGGGCAGATGGATCAAATACTTAAATGTGAAAAAAAAGATCATGAAGCTACTTGAAATAGAAAAACACGTTTGTAATCTTTGGGTGGATAAACCTTTTTAACAATAACAAGTGACGAAAGAGGTGATGAAGCAGTTTACGAAAAAGGGAAAAAACAAATGGACTTTAAACCTGGGAAAGGGTCCCCCACCTCATGTATAGGAAGAAAGACGTGAGGTTTTTCTTCAACCTATTATATTGGCAAAGGTAAGGAAAATCTCTGCACGCACTGCACTGATGAAGACTTGGTGAACAGAAATAGGGATGCATCGTTTAGAGGCATTTCTGCCTCATCTATCATGTTTCTAAATGCATGTGGCCTTTGATCAGCAATTATCTATCACGTTTCTAAATGCATATGGCCTTTGATCTGCAATTGTGCTCCCCGAAATTTGTCCCACATCCATTTGCCTGGGCAAGAATATGCCTGTTCGAAGTATCAAATGATGAAACCATCCATGTGGCCATCAGCAAAGGGCAGGTTAAAGAATTTACAGTGTGGTCCTACCATGAAATACTACACAGCCAGTGAAAAGGATTAGGTCGATCCACCACCAAAGTGGAAAGAAGTACCAGGTGTGCTGCCATTTGATTTCAAAATTAGGATCCAAGGTTTGAAATAAGAGCGATAGCAAGGTGATGGTTGCTGAAGATGGGGGGTGGGTAGAGAGGCTTCACTGTACCTTTTAATTTCGAGTGTTTGAAAATTTCCAACTTTTCCATAACCTCTCACTCTGCAGAGAGAGACAGGTGCAAGAGACTTTTCACTGTATTCTAAATTACATTTTACAAAAACCTAGTGTTAATGACTGCTTTTGGGAAGTGAGCCTGGTGATAGAGGTGGGAGGGGGATTACTTTCCAAATAACCCTTTACAACTGTTGGAATTTTTAGTTACAGGCATCCATTGCCATTACAATATAAAGGTAAAGTGTCAGGCATCCATTTTTTTTTCATGTACAATTTGGGTGTTTACAGTAATGGAGGTGAGTGGAAAACAAACACTCCTTTGAATACTGTAATCACTTGAATGGCTTCCCTCTGAGGATATTTCTCTCCAGGGAGACGAAGGTGCTTCCACATCAGAGGCGTTTGTCTCGTGAGTATTAGTGCACAATGTGCGTGCTCAGTTGCTCAGTCGCGCCTGACTCTCTGCAGCTCCGCGGACTGTAGCCCTCCAGGCTCCTGTGTCCATGGGATTCTCCAGGCAAGAACACTGGAGCGGGTTGCCATTTCCTCCTCCAGGGGACCTCTTCACCCCAGGGCTCAAACCCATGTCTCTTGCATCTCCTGCCCTGATTGGCGATTTTTTTCCACTAGTGCCACCTGGAAAGCCTCAGTAGACGATATGAAANAGGCTCCTGTGTCCATGGGATTCTCCAGGCAAGAACACTGGAGCGGGTTGCCATTTCCTCCTCCAGGGGACCTCTTCACCCCAGGGCTCAAACCCATGTCTCTTGCATCTCCTGCCCTGATTGGCGATTTTTTTCCACTAGTGCCACCTGGAAAGCCTCAGTAGACGATATGAAACCCCAAATATTTTAGCTGAAATTCCTGGAAGTTACTGGGTAGGCAGAAGTGAGCAGGAGTCCCAAACCTTGGTAGCTATGATTTAGGAGTCTTATGCTCTAGCTGGGCAGTAGCTCTACTTCGGATTTATAGGATGAAGTGCCTAAGATCTTTACTCACCTATAGCTCACTGGCTGGGTGGGCCCCAAGGGAATATGCGATCCCGTGACAAGGCTTACTATCTACTACTGAGAATTCACCTAGTTCAGTGTGCTTCCTACACGTCTCCTGCATTCACGGTGTGCCCAAGGGCTCAGGTGTGCCTGGAAAGGAATAAGTCTCCTGCTGCTGGCTCTGGGGTTGCACGGAGTCGGACATGACTGAAGCGACTTAGCAGCAGCAGCAGCAGCAGCCTTCTGAAATGGAGCAGGCCAGGTGCCCAGGTAACTCCGGACTGAGTTAGGAGTTACCTGGGTGAGTGAGGAGACCCCTGGGAGGGCTGCAGGAAGGCTCGGGAGGAGGGGGTCTTGGGTGGACATCTGGGTAAAGGATGAAATCTGAGAAGCAGAGAGAAGACACAGAGGACCCTCCCCAGCTTTAGGTCTGCATAATACAGGTTTTTATAACGATCAGTTTTCTCGAATTTCACCTCCCTTCCTTGGGAGTATATCCTGATGCATAGATTTCCTTTTCTCAGTATGTACTGGCATTTCTGACAAGCAAGGGTCTAGATCATCAGGCTTGCAAACTCTGTGAGGTCTGGTTTAAGTATCAGATGCCTACACAGATCAGAAGGGTGCAAGTCCTCATACAAATAAATCCAGATGTGAATCCGTTCTGTGGCAGACAACTCTGCAACTTTGGTCTCAACCTCAGAGGGACTGGCCATGACCTCATGGCTCTGAAATCATGGTCTAAATTAGCTTTGCTCCTATTTGTATCCTTTATGAACAAAGAGTTATTGCTTATAAGTAACAGCCCACGTTAATTGTTCATCACTCTTTGTGTGGGTTGGGGGAGGGAGGGCTCTTTGGAATAGCTGTCCCCCTTTCCCTCTGACACTGCTTACATTGAGTCTGATTGCTCTACCATCTTAGAAGAGATGCACAATATTGGGCAGCCTTGTTTTACAAAATACAGTGCATTGTATGTTCTACAGACACAGATAAGGTGTGGAGGAGAAATGTCAGAAACACTGAACTGAAAATCTCACCTCTACAAACAATGCATGGAGGATTTTTCACATGGAATCTAGAAAGACGGTACTGATGAACCTATCTGCAGGGCAGGAACGGAGGGCAGACATAGAGAACAGACTTATGGAAACGGGGTGGGGGGAGGAAAGAGAGGGTGAGGCGGATGGAGAGGGTAGCATGGAAGCATCGAGACTGCCATGTGTCAAGTAGACGGCCAGTGGGAATCTGCCTTATGACTCTGAGAACTCAACCCGGGGCTCTGCGACCACCTAGAGGGGTGGGAAAGGGTGGGAGGCGGGAGCGAGGTTCAAGAGGGAGGGGACGTGTGTACACCTCTGGCTGATTCACGTTGCGTATGGCAGAAATGAAACCAGTATTGTAAAGCAATTATCCTTCAATTAAAAATACACTGAAAAAAAAGATGCCATGAGTATCTGGAATGCAACACAACCACTGTTATGTTCCTGACCAAGGGCTAGTTCTAAGGAAGACCAGTCAAGACAAATGGCTGGAGCATGATACTGTTCTAAGCAAAAGCGGAGAGCAATGCAAGTCTCTCCTGTTACTGTATGAGGCTTTGCAGGATGTGAGAAGTTTCCCCCATCCTACCCCATCACAAAAATGGGGAAAATGGTGAGATTGCTGAGGCAGCCGGTGATCTAAGGCTCGCTCCCCGTCACTGCCTTCCCGCAGTTTCTCCCTTCTGCCCCTTCTGTAGCCGCCCGTTTGTGCAGCCATTCTAAGTCTGCAGCCCTGATCTCCACCTCTGGGGGTCTTGCTATTGGGCCTCACGTTGCCTTGGACTTCCTGGATGGCTCAGAGGGTAAAGCGTCTGTCGGCAATGCAGGTTGCCTTGGACTTCCCGGATGGCTCAGAGGGTAAAGCGTCTGTCGGCAATGCAGGTTGCCTTGGACTTCCCGGATGGCTCAGAGGGTAAAGCGTCTGTCAGCAATGCAGGAGCCCCAGGTTCGATCCCTGGGTCGGGAAGATCCCCTGGAGAAGGAAATGGCACCCCACTCCAGTACTCTTGCCTGGAAAATCCCATGGACGGAGGAGCCTGGTGGGCTACAGTCCGTAGGGTCGCGAAGAGTCAGACACGACTGAGCGACTTCACTTTCACTTTGCCATGGTTCCTCCTCTGTGAAATGGGGCATTGGTGGGTGTCTGCCTCCTAGGCCCCTCCAGGTGGTTAGAAATGCCTGCAAAGCACTTAGCCTGGGGCCACTAGCCACATAACTGGCGCTCAACACATGCTTGCTGTTTCATAACAACTCAAAACACAACCGAGACGCTCCTTATCCTAAAACACTTAGGCTCAATCAAGCATACACACACATACAGCTATAGACCATTCAGTTATAAGAACAGGAATAGGAATTAATCCTGCCTTTGCTGGAATTTCTGCAGCAGAGAAGCGTGCCAGAAACAGGGTTGGCAGATATTCTCATAAGCCCATCTGCTGTCTCAAGAAAGGACCTGAATTCAGCAAAAATCAATCTAAGAGATAGGTTCAGTTGCTTTTCTTCATTTTTCCTATTGTTCTAGTAAAGAAGCTAATCTAACTGGAAAAACAACTTTAGCCAGTCAGGTCAGTAGCATTACTCACTGATAAGATTCTACAGAGGAAAACCACTTCCTAACTTTTCCCAGGAAATGAAGGGCTTAAAAAAATAAAACAATCCAAGTAGGTTCACACATCAGCATGTACAGTTCAAATGCTGTTTTATGGAGCAAACCTTAAAAAAATCACAGATAAGTGCTAAGTGATGCTTTGTGAGGTTTTACTCATTTGAGGGATGGCCCATCTATGGGCTGAAGGTGCCAGTTATACTCCCATTAGAACCATGACACACTGCAATTCTGACAGCAGAAAATTGCATTTCGATGTACTTCTTAGCACAGACTTCTCTAGATATAACTCTGTGAGTGGAGAAATCTATTTCTTAGATGTGACCTTGAACGTGCTCTTATTTAAACTCTAAATGAGTGAATTAAGCCTATTAGTCATAATAAAGTGCATAACGGATTTCAGTTTGCTACATCCTAGAAATTTAATGAAACTCCAGAGTTTGCCCCCCAAGCCTGTTCCTTGTCTCAGTGGGGAACGCATTTAGTCGCACTGGGGGTTTGGCAGGTAAGACAGTCACCCAAGTGTCGTCACACCTCCTAGTCTCTCGAACCACACCTATTTTTTAAATTCATCTTTAATGACTTGAGACCCTCTCTTGGGTGATGGTACGACACTCCACCCATGCCCAGAGCTCTCTCAGGGTCCCTGGGTACCGTCTGTGTCAGGGGGCTGTGCCCACCGCCTCCCACCCTGGCTCCTCCAGGCTGGATCCTGTCCTGGCAGCTCAGGACTGAGCCTGCAGGGAGCCGTCCTCTCCCCTGTACACGTGCCCCTGGTGTAACCGCGGCCTCTCCCTCATCTGCCGACCAACCTGAGACCCACACCAGGCCGCAGTGGTCTGCGCCCCGTGCTGAGGTTTCAGGATGGGAGGGAATTGGCAGGCAGAAAAGGAAAACATAAAACTCCGTGTCAGATGTTACTTCTCCTGGAGTGGCTGGCTCGCCCGGGGCCTCTCAGAGCCCCCTTCCCTCGTGGAAGTCAAGTCAGTTGACTTTATGGATGATGTCTGGGGTCAGGGCAAGGAATCATTTCATGCTACAAAGCACAGCTTGTGAGCTCCCAGACGCAGTCTCATTCCCTGCCTGGGTATCAGAGCTCAAGCTTGCCGCCCGAAGACACACTTCCAGAATTCTGCTCGGGACACATGCTCGGACACATGCTCCTCTTTAATATATATTCAGTTCAGTTCAGTCGCTCAATCGTGTCCGACT
>SJYX01018185.1:376067-424496 GCA_006410675.1 Oreotragus oreotragus | reverse complement strand
ACCCAAGGCGGGCGGGTCATGGTGGAGAGGTCTGACAGAACATGGTCCACTGGAGAAGGGAATGGCAAGCCACTTCAGTGTTCTTGCCTTGAGAACTCCATGAACAGTATGAAAAGGCAAAAAAGATAGGATATCAAAAAAGAATCTCCCCAGGTCATTAGGTGCCCAATATGCTACTGGAGATCAGTGGAGAAATAACTCCAGAAAGAATGAAGGGATGGAGCCAAAGCAAAAACAATACCCAGCTGTGGATGTGACTGGTGATAGAAGCAAGATCCGATGCTGTAAAGAACAATATTGCATAGGAACCTGGAATGTCAGGTCCATGAATCAAGGCAAATTGGAAGTGGTCAAACAAGAGATGGCAAGGGTGAATGTCGACATTCTAGGAATCAGCGAACTAAAATGGACTGGAATGGGTGAATTTAATATATATTACTTTAACACAATCATACGGGTGCAAGCTTGTATGTTTCTGAACACTTTTGTAATCCAGAGGAAAAAAGCCACCTAAAATATCTTAAGGTTAACCATCATTGAAGGAGGAAACAGAACAGGCTCCATTTGAAAGCAGGACTCCATCTTGGGCCGGACTGTGGACTTTGAACTATATGCCTAGTATCTATGGAAACGACATACCAACTGGAAAACCAGACCCCCAGATGGGAGAGCCCCAGGGCTCATACCTAGACTCTCTGTCCCTAAAAGAATACCCTATTATTTATGTAACCCAACAGAATCATAAAATCTATTATGCTTATTGGGGTATGACCACAGGCCTATTGATAATTGTCCACTGTTAACTACCTAGGCTTAAGGCATGTGAATCACAGGTTAACTTTGATTGTATCTTTCTTTTCCTTTGTTCAGACTAGTTTCGGGGAATTTGGGGAGGTGGGTTTGGGCACATACACTTAGGGTATATAAAGTTTTCACAAAGACTGGTTGGGGTCCTCGGCTAAGAGGAGACTCTGCCTTGGGCCCGCCGGTGTAACAAACCGCACTCCACTATCTGCATCGTCCTTCTGAGTGAGCTTGTTTCCCGGAACGCGTGGCTGCAACATCATCAGAAAGCTGCCCCAAACCCTCTGGGGTCCTTCGGTCGCCACTCCTGGAACTTGCCCTGTTTTTCTTTCCTCCTTTTTCTCTTCCAGAGTCTGAGATGAACTCTATGCAGTGCTGTCCCTGGGGCCTCTGTAGTGGTCTGTGAGCTGGCAGTGGGCTGGTTTGTCTGACCTCCTCACTGACGTGCCTGTTCTTGGTGACTTGTGAGCATAACATGCCAGGCAGAGCGAGGCCAGGACTGTGCCAGGCAAAACAACGGTATTCTACCAGGCTCCCTGCCCGTGTGCAGTTGCACGTGACCACACACACCTGTGTGTGACTTCTTTTTTTTTTTTTTTTCCATCATTTTTCTAGCCTTTTCTCAAGCCCACACTGTGCCCTTCATGCTCAGGCTGTGTTTCAGGAGAACTCAGGACCAGTCAGCTAAAAGCCAGGTGAATATACTGAATGCTTTTCCTCTCAAAGAGCTGGCAGGATGAAAGGGAAATGAAAGTTCGCTTCCTCGATCAAGGCCGAGGAGTTAGTTTGAGAAGCTTGAGTTGCAAGGCTCATTTCCCTGAGAAGGAAATGGTAGCCCAGAAAGGCCCATCTGTGGATAAGCGAAGAGAGTTGATTCAACTGTCCTTGATTTTCAAAGATCACACAGAACACTTGATGGCAAGATGGAGCATTTTCTGTAAAGAACTAACTCACCCTTCGGACGTGAGGTCAACTACTATCGTGGTGTTTATGAAAGCGTTTTCCTTCTGGAAAGTGTAGATGGTAAGCCTGGATGGATGAGGCAGGGCTAGCCACCGGGCGTGTGTCTGTCGCGTCCTGGGGGACAGGGTACAGGTAATGCTGAGGTACCAAGGGCCAGTGGGTTCGATCTGTGCCGCCAAGTGAGAACCACCTCCCAGAGGCGCCGCACCTGCATGGGATTAATGCCGGTCCCCTCGGCGTGATGAGAAAGTGCGAGCCTAATCCAGATCATATGTCTCGGAAAAGCTCCAGACAGACCCCAGCCTGGAGTGAGAAATGTGGATTTTTCAGTTACTAACGTTTAAAGGGTAACATTTCCTTAGTTTCATAAAACAGAACGAAGCCCTTTTTTGAGGCCTGCGTCATCCCTTCTGTAGGCACTCACTGCTAGTAGGAAAAAAAGACACCAGCAAGTAAAAGTATCCTTTCTTATTAGTGAGAGTCCCAGTGTCACATGGTACACAGGTGAGCTACTTAAAGGGAGGCAGGAAAAGCCCCAGGACAAGAGAATCCTTGGAGAAGAGGCTGATGGGCTCTGTGAATTACTGAAATTTGTGTACGAAGTATTGTGTATGGGTGCATTCTCAAGGGTTCATAGTCTTCATCAGATTCTCAAAAAAATCCATATGCCCAGAGAGGTTTAGAAAGTACTCATCCCTCCCACTAATGTAAATCCAAGACAGGTTCACAAAATGAATGTAAAAGTACCATCAACGGGCAACAAAATAAACAAGAAGTTACAGGTGGATCTTGATTGAAATGGGAGAAGACTTCGTAAGCACAGAAGGAATAGCAGGATTCACCAAGGATTACTAAATACTCAAAACTGGAATTTTTATTAAAAAAAAAAAAACAACACCCAGCATAAATAAAACTGAAAGGCAAACTAGGGAGATGTTTACAGTAAATTACTGGAAATGGGTAAGGATTCTTAACCTATTAAGAAAATGAACTCGAACAAATAAAGAAGAAAAACTCTCAAACAGAGAAAAACAGGCAAAGCATGGGAAGAGACAACTCACAGAACAAATACAGTTACTAGCAGCCGTGTGCTGGAGCCGGCTGCTACCAGCATATACCGGCTGATTGTCTGCTCTTGATTCAGAGACATCACCTCAGTAACCTGAAATTGATCATGGTGGAGTTTTTACAGCAGAGAAATCACCTACAAACCAAGGCTTTTTTTTTTTTTTTTTTTTTTTTGACAGTCAATTTACCAGAACACTTTGTTAATAGATATACAAAAAGCAGTTCAAGTATACCAGCAGTCCAAGAAATGCAGAGAGAAATGAGGTCTGGATGAGATGAAATAAGCACATTTCACCCTATTCCTCCTGCAAATTACAACATAAAAGTCTGGAGAAAGTCCATAAAGCAACCGACAGACACTCTGAAAGATGGGGAAAAGTAAATGGACTGGCTAGGGATCTCAGGAAATGGCAACCCACTCCAGTGTTCTTGCCTGGAGAATCCCAGGGACGGGGGAGCCTGGTGGGCTGCTGTCTATGGGGTCACACAGAGTCGGACACGACTGAAGTGACTTAGCAGCAGCAGCAGCAGCAGTAGGGATCTTAGAGGGCTTCCCAGGTGGCTCAGTGATAGAGAACCTGCCTGCCAATGCAGGAGACACAGGAGATGCAGGTTTGATCCCTGGGTCTGGAAGATCTCCTGGAGGAGGGCATGGCAACCCACTCCAGTATTCTTGCCTGGAGAATCCCATGGACAGAGGAGCCCGGCGGGCTACAGTCCATGGGGTCACAGTCAGACACGACTCAGCCACTAAGCAACAACAGGGGCCTCAGAACTCAAGGGACTGCCCGGTGGTGAGTCCTTGTTCTTTTCTGTTTCCCTCTTCTTTATATACTTGGCCTGGGCTCTGGGGGAGGTGCCCCCACCCCCAATCTGAAAATGCCAATCGTATCAGACTGAAAAAAAAGAAAGGAAAAGAAAAAAAGGCCTGAGGAGAGCCTATCTTTAGCTAAAAGAACAGAAGCATGAGCTAGTAAGAGATACACTGTGGCCATACCTGACCTAATTCTGCCTCCAGGTGAGACTAGAAAAAAGCCATGCCCTGCTGTCCCCACTGGGTACCACATCCTGGACATGGCCCAGGCCTGTTACCCATCCCTCCCTACAATAACAGGCCTCATCTCTTCCCCGGAACAAAGCCTGTGGATTTCTTATCACCACAAAAACCAGAAGGAAGCAGGGCAACACTTTTCACGTCTTGAAAGAAGAAAACAGTCAACCCAGAATTCTATATCCATGGAAAATATTTGTCAGTAATGAAAGCGAAACAGACATGTTCAGAGGAAGGAAAACTAAGAGAATATTTCACCAGCAGACCTGCTTTAACGGAATAAAAGAAGTCGTTTCAGATAGGAAGGAAATGATAACAGAAAGAAACCTGGGACATCAGAAGTGAAGAAGGAACAGGAGGAGGGACAGTATGAATAGGTACAGTAAACCATTCTCCTTAAGTTTAAAAAACGATGCTTGGTGGTTGAAAGCAAAAATGACAACATCTAAAGTGGTCTCATTACATAAAGGTAACACTGAAGGCATCCATATCACAGAGGGAGAGGAATAAAGGGACCGGAAAGATGGTGAAGCTTTACCTTCCACTTGAAGTGATAAAATATTGACACTAGTAGACTGTGATACATTATGTACATACAATGTAATCTTTAAAGCAGCAGCTTTCAATTAGGGGTGATCGTGTCTCCTAGGAGACATCTGGCAATGTTTAGAGGGATGATTACACACGCTACTGCCATCTACAGTTGGTAGAAACCAAGATGCTGCTAAACATTCTGTGATACACAGGACAGTCTGATACAACAAACAGTCATCCAGCCCAAATGTCAGCGATGCTGAGGCTGGGAAACTCTGCCCTAAGGCAGCCAGACAAAAAAGTAGAGACAGCCATACATCATAAACATTACAGATGAATCAGTAACGGAAGAGTGAAAAACGTGCAACAAGCCCACAGGAAGTCAGGAAAGAGGAGCATGATAAAAGCTTTAAAACGGTAGACTTCAGTTCTATCAATAATTATATTAAAAGTAAGTGGTCTGTACACACCAGTTAAAAGCCTGTGACTGACAGGACAGACGAAAAATACGTGCCTAACTATATGCTGTCTCTCAGAAACCCATTTCAAGTAAAAAGATGGAAAGACACATTCCTTGCAAACCCCAATCAAAAAAACAAAAAACAAAAAAACTGAGCAAATGTATTAATGTAAAATCAAACAGATTTTAGAGCAAAGTCACCAGAGCCGAAGAAGGACATTTGCTGCTGTTGTTTAGTTGCTAGGTCACGTCCAGCTCTTTCGCGGCCCCATGGACTTTAGCTGGCCAGGCTGCTCTGTCCATGGGATTCTCCAGGCAAGAATCCTGGAGTGGGCTGCCCGTTCCTTCTCCAGGGGACCTTCCTAATCCAGGGCCTGAACCCGGGTCTCCTGCATTTCCTGCATCGGCAGGGGGATTCTTTACTGCTGAGCTGCCAAGGAAGCCCCAGATGAAGGACGTCACATGATAAAAGGGTCAGTCCACCAAGAAGACACAGCAGTCCAGATTGGTTTGTACCACAAACATCAGAGCTTCAAAACACATGAAGTAAAACCTGATGGCTGAAAAGAGACACGTTTATAGCTGGAAACTTCAATATCCAGTAATCTATAGAACTACTAGATGGAAAAAGCTATTTTATGTATCAAATGGGCAAAGCTTTGAAATATTAATACTTAGTACCAGCAAAGTCATGGTGAGACAGATGCTCTGTACTAGGATAGGAACATAAGTCCATGTCAGTCTTGAAAAATATTTATATATATTCAGAGGCTTAAAATGGTTACACCATTTTCTCACCAGTGATTATATCTTTGTACTTTGCATTTGCTTTTTAATTTTGTCCCCACCTCAAGTTTCCTGTCATACAAACAGAATCTGTTACTGCCAAGAGTGTAAAAATGAGATCGTACACATAAAGTGTGTTATATACTCTTGCAACTGGTGTGCAGAAACTAAATCAGTGGTAAAGATTTTTGTAAATGCTTTTTGAAGGAGAAAAATGGTAAGAAAGTATGCCCATTACCATTCCTGTCTCCCAATGACTTGGCTCTGCATCAGGTGGCCAAAGTATCAGGTATCTTATTGTATTTATTGTAAATATCTGTTTTATTGGCCAAGCCGAATTATTCACAGAGCCACCTGTCACTCTCCAAAATGTCGTAGTATATAGATCAAGGGTCCCCAGCCTCTGGGGTCTAATGCCTGATGATCTGAGGTGAAGGTGATATAATAATAATAGAAATACAGTGCACAATAAATGCAATGCCCTTGAATCACTCGGAAATTGTCCTCCTCACCCCTCAGCCATGGAAAAACTGTCTTCCATGAAACCAGACCCTGGTGCCAAAAAGGCTGGAGGCTGTTGGTATAGAGGACAAGTTGAATGGGTACCCTCACTATTCTGAATAGAAGAGATGAAAATATTCCTAAGAGGACGTCCCCGGCGGTCCAGTGGTTAAGAATCTGCCTGCCGACACTGGGGACAAAGGTGTGATCTCTGGTCCAAGAAGATTCCGCATGCCTCAGAGCAACCAAGCCTGTGTGTTACAACTGCTGAGCCCACGCCCATGCTCTGCAATAAGAAGATCCATCACCGCCGTCACAGCGAGAAGGCCGCACACTGCACCTAGAGAGAGCCCGCCTGTAGCACCGAAGACCCCGTACAACCGAAAATACACAAATTAAAAGACATCCCTCAGAAGAGCTAAACTATACTGCACCACAACTATGCCCCCAACGCTGTACTAAACGCTTTCCGTGGATGGTCTCATTTACCCATCTCAGGAGCTGAATTAATTCTGCTTTATATAGGCGCCAAGAACTTAAGCAACTTGTCCAAGTTTGGACACTGGCAAGTAGCAGAGTCCGGATTCCAAGCACCCCCATCAAGTTAAGAGCTGAGGGCGTACCTGGGCCTGCCTGAGTGCAGGGTTGGCCGGCAGGGGTCTGGCAGGGACGCAGGGCACACGAGGAGCCTGGTGCAGGGGTGGGAGCCCTCGCCGCGGGGAACTCGGCCGAGGGGCGTCGGGGGCTTTGAGGGGTCTGCTGATGTCCACGTGCTGACATGGCGGCACTCTCCGCGTGTTGTCCTGTGGGGTCAGAGCAAAGAGCCATGGTGTGATCATTACTGGGTATCCCCTGGAGGACACGCAGTGCTAACTCCTCTGCTAAAGCTGTGAGGGGGAAGGGGCTGGAGGAAGGGCGAGAAATCAAGGAGTTACAGGAAAGGGAATCTATGATTATTTACGTAAACGTCAGAATTGTAACAGAAGCACGCTTCTCCACCCCCAAATCTGAACCCATGGGGACTGACTTTTCTCCTTTTAATTTCTTTCTTGAGTATAGTTGCTTTTCAATGTTGTGTTAGTTTCTACAGGGAGGTGAACCAGCTATCCATATACCTATATCCCCCTCCCCCCTGCCTTCTTTTTTTCAATTTCCTTCACATTTAGCTCTGGGATCAATTTCTACTTGAATTTTTAAAAATTGGATTAATTAATTAGCAGGTAGGTGCAAGGCACCTCAGGAAATGCCAACACATGTAAAGACACAGACAAGAAATTCAGGAAATTCCAAAGGACTTATGAAAATGAGATGCAGTTCAGTGAGAACCAAGGAAGGAGGAGCATCGGGGATTCTGGAAGCCAAGGGTGGAGGTTGGGTCTGGGTCTGGAGGAAGCTGCTCACGTGGTGGCCTTGTTTTTAGTGACAGATGAGATTGGACTCAGCCTGAGCCTCACACACCCTGCCCCTCCCTGCCTCCTTTTTTATTCCTTTCCCTCTAAAAACAGCTTTACTGAGGTTTAATCAACTGTTAGTTGCAGTCAACATTTAAAACGTACATTTGGTAAATTTTGGTAGAGGTTCACACCCATGAAACCATCACAAGCGAAACAATGAACATACCCATCGCTGTCAACAGCTATCTCTCATGTTCACTAGTCCTTTGACTTGTGAAGTCCTTCCCTCTCCTTTTCCCAGCAAGTATTGGTACAATTTCGGTCACTGTAAATTGGTTTGCATTTTCTAGAATTATGTAAACATGGAATCATTGGTTCTGGTCTGGCTTCTTTCACTCGGCATGGTTATTTTGAGATGTATCCAAGATATCGTGTGTATCAATAGTTCATTTTGTCTTATTCTGAATAGCATCCCACTGTGCAAATATAACAAAATGTGTTTACCCTTCTACCTGTTGATTGGTATTTAGGTCATTTCTGGTTTCTGGTCCTTCAAAATAAAGCTGCATCTTTGACTCTCACAAATAAAGCTGTTTTCCCCTCATGACCATGGTTGGGGGTGGAAAGTGGCAATGCTTATTAGGAATGGCTTCTCTTTGGAATCCAACTCTCTACACTTTTTGGATTGAGGGAGATAAAATAGATTTTCTTTTCTTGTTTTTTTTTTGCTTGCTGAACACTTGATAATGATTTGAAAAATCACTTGTCATTTATTGACACAGTTTCCTGCCACAATCTGGACTCTTGTTGAATGAGTTCAATATTCAGGAATTCTTGTAGATATATCAGAAACACTTGGTGGGGGAAACTAAAAATCAGAGTGAACGCTAGTCAACATTCACCAGGGCAGTAGGAAAGTCAAGAGACAGCAGGGAGCAGGAGGCCCTTTAAGGATCCAGCTCTTTGAAGCTGTGGATTGGACAGAGCTTCCACAGTTTGTGGTTGGAGCAAAATGTGCCCAACCCAGGGCTCAGGGTAACGCTTCGAGATACCCTGGGAGTAGCTCTTGGAAGTACCCTCATTGTGACTTTTAGGAATAGCCTGGGACTAACTCATAGAAATACCTCGTGAGTAACTGTTGGAAATACCCTCAGTGTGGCCCTTGGGCGCACCCTGGGAGTAGCAGGGAGCCACAGAAGCCCCCACCCGGTCCGTGGCACCCTCGCACCACAGCAGGGGGCAGGCCCAGTCCCTTCCCCTGCCCCATGGAGTCCGGCCGCCTGGGTGAAGGTGGGGAGATGACCAAGACCACGTCCCTCCGGGGTGTGGGCTCAGTGGATCTGGCACCCCGAGCCTCTCCCAGCCCAACTGTCACCTTGAGGAGCCTCTGTGGTCCCGAGGGGGCTGACTCAGGGCTTCTCAGAAAGAGTCTCGGGGTCGAGTCCTGCTCACTCTCTTGTTGAAACACCCGTGTTCTCATGCGCTCACTCACTCACCTCTCGCTTGTTGGAAACTCACCTTAGGTGTGCTGGAAGGTGGCGGCTTCCTCGTCGGGCCTTTGCTGAGGTGGGTGAGGTGGGCCTGGCCGGGCTGGGAGCCCCTGGGGGGGCGGGAAGCACGCACACACCTGCAAGGCAACCCCAGACACGCTCACTGGGGGGTGCCACCACCCTGCCTCGACTTTTCCTGTGTTTTTCACAGTAACGCTCAAAACACAACTCACTTCTTTTAACTCAGTGTGGTAACCATGCAAGAGAAAAGATTTAATCTCTTACAGGACTAAAATATAAATACTGAGTTCTTTCCCCCAGAGCCATTATTCTGTTAAACTAAAGTTCTTGCAATGCATAGAAACACAACTTTGTGACACCTGGGAGACTTTTGGCATAAAGCTGGCATTTTAGCAACATCTTGGAATATATTTGGATGAAAAGCTACCCCAGCTGATAAAAATGTTTTAATATCCCACGTCTTATAAAAATTACCAAGATTAGGGTGGGGAAAAACACACCAGTGGAATTCATAAACACTCTGCTTATTTATGTAATAAGCAGTGAATAGTTTGAGAGGCAAGTGAAGGGGGCAGCTGGTCTGGCAGAAACGTTAAAACACCAAACCAACAGAAAATCTGACCCCTTCTTTGCTAAGAAACACAATGATAAGCAGTTGGTCGCCTTTTTTCAAACGCCATTTCTTGAAAAGATGACCCCAACCCAGGGTACCTTAGCTTTTCGATGGTGTTTTTTTTATCTGTAAACAGCAGTCGTATCAACGTCTTCCTTTTGAGGTAAACCACACATCCAGCAGCAAGAAGACAGAGGATGGTGACCAGAATTCCTATCGTTAAACCCTGGTTATCTGAAACAAAGCACATTTGACTCAGAGAAAGCAGCAGTTATAGTGAAATATGGGGAGTATGAAATTGTGACATTTACAGCAAAATGAACTTGGAAGGAAAGACCAGAAATGCAGTGAGTAAATCCTTGAATGGTGTACGGATAAATTAGCCTTACTTCAAAGGTCGTGCTTGAGGTGCAATCTGCCTCGCCATCATTCATTGCTGACAAGTCTGGAATTTGCTAAAGGGGAATATAATCTGGCAGGTGGGACCACAGCTCTGGCCGCATGGGCCCCCCGAGCATGCCAACAGCAGGGCAACGGTGGTGAGAAAGTAACAGGGAGCTGGCACTAGAATCCCATCAGAACCAAAGTGAAGTGAGGTCGAAGTGTCAGTCAGTCCCTGTGTCTGACTCTTGCCACCCCATGGGACTGTAGCCCGCCAGGCTCCTCTGTCCATGGAATTCTCCAGGCAAGAATACCGAGTGGGTAGCCATTTCCTTCTCCAGGGGATGGTCCCAACCTAGGCATCGAATCAGGGTCTCCTGCATTGCAGGCGGATTTTTTTTTTTTTTTTTACCATTAGAACCACCAGTGGTCCCCAAATTGAAGTCTTCCCAGCCCCAGTGACATTCCTTCAGTCTCTTTCCTTCTCTCATTCTTGGGGGTTGGAATCTGTTTTACTTTTATTTTTTGAATTTTTTTAGACCAAGATCTTACTTCTGGCTATCATCAGATTGGAAGGTGAAAAAGAACGCGCTGTTTAAACAAAACACCCTTGGATTTTGTTTTGTTGTGTTAGGGACTTAAAACACAGCCTGTGGGGGGGCAAACCCCTGTCTCTGAGAGGATGCTGTTTATATTCTCAAAGGAAAGATCCCCTTTTCTGTGACTTGATTCCATTGTGTTTAGTACAGAGACTCTAGGATCCTCAAGGATGCAGAAAGGAAGGGAAAATCAAGCCATCGAGTTGGTTTGACTGCAGCTGCGGCCAAGGGCTGTCTGTGGAGGGCTCTGGGGGCCAGGAGTCGGGGGTTCACCAGGGCTGTGGGTTCCCTGGGAGCGCAGATCTCAGTTCACCGGTCTGTTCTCCCACCAGCTGCCAGGGTCTGTGTCACTCGGTAGGTGCCCCGCAGTCCTTCTGGGCTGCTGCTGATGGCCGTGGCAGCGGCTTCTGTCTGTCACCCAGGCTCTCCTACCTCCGACCGGGATGTTCGGCTGGTTGGGAACCAGAGAAGCTGCTCCCATCCCGGGGGAGAAAGACGTCACACCCTGTTTCTGGACTTTGTCCTCAACCCACAAGTCCTACCAAGGGTGTGTCTAAGGAAGACAATCAACATAAGACTGTCTGGATCCACTTGTTCAGTGTTACTGGAAAAGCCTTGCTCTGGTTTCCCAGCTAACATGTGCCTCTTTTGCGGCTGAGCCGGCAGTCTAGGGGCCTCTGGTTAAGGTCCTATGGTGTCTTAACACAGCTCATTAAAAAGGCCTCCCTGTCCTTCAGCATCTCCCAGAGCTTGCTCAAACTCATGTCCATCGAGCCGGTGATGCCCTCCAGCCATCTCATCCTCCGTCTTCCTCTTCTCCTCTTGCCTTCAATCTTTCCCAGCATCAGGGTTTTTTCCAATGAGTCAGCTCTTTGCGTCAGGTGGCCAAAGTATGGCAGTATAGTTTCTCAGTTCAGTTCAGTTGCTCAGTCGTGTCCAACTCTTTGCGACCCCATGAACCGCAGCACGCCAGGCCTCCCTGTCCATCACCAACTCCTGGAGTTCACTCAAACTCATGTCCATTGAGTCGGTGATGCCATCCAGCCATCTCATCTGTCGTCCCCTTCTCCTCCTGCCCCCAATCAGAGCCTTTTCCAGTGAGTCAACTCTTCGCATGAGGTGGCTAAAGTACTGGAGTTTCAGCTTTAGCATCATTCCTTCCAAAGAACATCCAGGACTGATCTCCTTTAGAATGGACTGGCTGGATCTCCTTGTAGTCCAAGGGACTCTCAAGAGTCTTCTCTAACACCACAGTTCAAAAGCATCAATTCTTCGGCGCTCAGCTTTCTTCACAGTCCAACTCTCACATCCATACATGACCACTGGAAAAAGCATAGCGTTGACCAGACGGACCTTTCTTAGAAAAGTAATGTTGCTGCTTTTCAATATGCTATCTAGGTTGGTCATAACTTTCCTTCCAAGGAGTGTCTTTAAATTTCATGGCTGCAGTCACCATCTGCAGTGATTTTGGAGTTTCTTCAAATCAAACCGCTATGTCTTCAACTGATCAGTTATTAAACAAACACTGACAGGAGCAGCGGGCGCCTGGCAGATGCTAGAGAGATACTAGCTTCCTGAACTTCTGAGCCCAGGTCACGTGGCTGGCTGCATTGAAGAGTAACACCCACGGTGTGGCCTTCCCTGTGTAACCCTTGGCCGGCTTCTCAAGGCCCCTCTTTTGTAGGTGTTTCGGGGGGAAGAGATTAAACCTATTTTCTTTTATGAAATGATGGCAACAGTGGATGAGTTTGGCTCTTCACTTATTTTCATTTAAAAAATATTCTTACCTGGTACAATGAAGAGTTAGCAACTCAGTGGGTTCGCCATGTTTTGGCAACTCCCAACCCTGAGACCCCCTGGTGTCCACACCAAAAAGACACTCAGAGCATGTGGCCTGTCTCCCACCATCCTCTCCAGTTCCTTGAACATCTGGCTCACTTGAATGTGGATGGAACGGGTGGCAGGGTTTCTGATGCATTAAAAATGAAAACCCTGCTGTTACTGAACTCTTTTGGCCAATTCAAAAATTAAGTTGCAGCTGAGAGGCCAGCCATCAAGACATGGACGGCAGTGAGGAACAGGGAGGCTGGGCCAGACCCAGCTTATTATCCCCTGGGATGGACGTGCGCGAAGAGAGGAGACCTGGAGGCCCTTTGACCACCTGTTGCAGGGCCAGGCTGAGAGGGCGGGACCCTGGGCGTCCTTGGAAGCAACGCTGAGACTCGTTCACCTTTCAGTCCAGGGATGACCAGAAGTTCCCTTCCCTTCCTCTGGACACGACACCGCCTTCTCTAGATGTGCCTGCTCGGAGGGGCTCTCCTACCTGGCCCTGCAGAGCAGTGTTGTGTCTTTTGTCATGGAAACGCTGGCCAAGCCACAGATTCAACCCCGCCCATCACTGCAGGATGTATGACTTCCTCTGTCAGCCACTGGCTGAGTGCCCTGGGGGCTCAGGTGGGCACCAAGTTGGCAATACAAGTATGTTTGGGCAGTTCCTGCCCACCTCACCCCTGACTCCTCAGCAGGGCTCATGGTGGGCTCTCTGCACCACTGGACTTGCTGCTTACACTTCAAAGGGGGCATCACCCTGACTTGCCCCTTCACTGGCTGCCAGTCTCTCAGAGAAGACGGCCCCGCACTAGGAGACCACTTATCATCTCTGGGGAGACAAGAACTGATGGCCCCAGCACAGCCGCCCTTGGGGGCCTCTACGCGGGGAGACCTATGTCTCATCTTAGCTGTGTGACTGTGGAAGTTACTTAACTTCTCTGAGCCTCAGGTCCTCTGTATGTAAAGCCCACGTTCATAAGGATTCAATTAAGGCCTGCAAAACGTGAAGCCTGGTGCCTGTAGGGAACAACAGCTCAGCAAAGGTGACTGCTGGGCTGGGCCCAGTCCCTTTATGAAGAGGATGGTATCTTTCTAGTAAGAGCTTTAAAAGGCACTTGACTTCACAACTCTTGGCCTCATAAACAAGGCTGGCCTTGACCGAGCAGTCTGATCCTCCGGCCACGAGGGGCACACCCGCTTGGCTGGTTGTGGTAGGACGACCCTAACTGAGGAAACGTCACAGGCTGAGTGTGTGCTCAGTTGCTCAGTCGTGTCCGAATCTTTGCGACCCCACGGACTGCAGCCCGCCGGGCTCCTCTGTCCCCAGGATTCTCCAGGCGAGAATACTGGGGTGGTAGCCATTTCCTTCTCCAGGGGATCTTCCTGACCCAGGGATCGAACCTGCATCTCCTCCTGTGGAGGAGTGATGCCAGCTGGGAAGCCTGGAAACCTCAGCCTCTGAGCAAAGCACAGCAAGGAGTCTCTGCAAAGATCAGGGAAGGATGAGAGAGGGTCTGGAAACAGGGGCCTCAGCCTGTGTCAGGTCACCTGGGCCTGTGGGGTCCCCACTGGGTTTCAGCTGTGCGCCCACCGAGGGCTGGCGGGTCCTCTGTCCTGCCTGCAATGATCCCCCGAGGGCCCGGCTTCCCGTGCCCCTCGGGAGCCCGGCCCGCTCCCCAGGACACGCTGTCACCACTCACCTGCTTGCCGGACGGGGCCGCTGTCTGTGCTCCCTCCGAAGCCAAACCTGTCACAGAAGGGAGGCGCCCAGTGGGGCTCGCAGTGGCAGTTCTTCCTGTTGTTGCACACCTTTCGGGCAGCGGGGGACAAAGACACCAAGAGGGAGGCAGGGTTAGGACGTGCCTCCACCTGGGCAGCGCCAAGTCTCTGAGCCCTAACTGAGCCCCATAGCGAAGCAAAGGCCCTGTGGCAGTGCCCCCACCACACGGAGGCAGCCAGACTCTGGACACACCACTGCAAGGATGCACCCTGCACTCAGTGAGGGGCGGCAAATGTAGCAGAATGTGCTGCTGTCACATCAGCAGCTGTTGAGAGAAAGACGGAGACCATCAGGGCTCACCGGCTCCCTCCCACCTCTCTTCTGTCTCAATTTCCAGGTGCCTCTTTTTAGATCCAGGAAACCCTCCCAATCTGGCTGAGATGAGAAGACCTCTCAGTAGTAAGAGATCCTGCTGCTGGGACATGAAATCCATGCCCTCGGGCATCAAGGGTCTGACAACCCCGGGCAACTTCAGACAGGGTGCTCAGGGAGGCTGGGTGACTCGGGTCGAGCAGTCTAACGGCCAGGCCTCCTGCTCCCCCTGATGCCCACAAGGCGCCGCCTCCCCAAGGTCTGCTCTGATTCCTTCAGCAGACACTCCGGAGGGCTGGTCCCAGCTCCTACCCCTGAGTGGTGGACACAGCCAGCAGTGAGCTGTGTCCAGGTGAAATAAGAGGATGATGGCTCTGGTCCCACGGGAAAGGGCTGCCCAAGAAGGTGGGAGGGGCAGCTTTGCTCTCGGTGGGCCCTGAGGCTCCATGGAGGGGCCAACGCTTGCTCGCCCTGGGATCCAGGGTGGCTGATGGTGGCTGTTGCCGCCTGTGATGACATTCTGCTTGTTCCTGGTATGTATTGTGGTACATGGATCTGACTAAACTACTACAGGAACCGGTGGAAAATGATTATGAAAACCAGAGAGAATCCTTTCTAGAACGACAATGAGACGGAATGCTGGATGACAGGAAAGGCCCTAAAAAGAACTTTGGACAAATTTGGAATGGGAAGGACAACTGAAAAACGATCGGGAAAAGCTGCAAGAGAAAGGGTTCCTCATTCAGGTTGCTCGTGAGTGTCTCAGTTTCCCTTGCACTTAGAGAAGCAAACAACACATCGTGGATGGCGCGCTTTGGGTGGTTCTGTGTAAGGAAGTCAGGGCTGAGCTCCCATCCTGCAGGCTTCAGCTCCACGTCAAAATACTGCTGGATGGGGCCAAGCACACGCTTTTATGTTTTAAGGCACATTAAATGCTTGGGGTGTATATCCCATTTGTGATGCTTCCCAGGTTGTGATGAATCAACCACAGTCAACAGCAACAAGCCCAGATGCTTCCAACAAGCAGGAAAGCCTGGTAAGTGAGAAAGTACGTTTCTATGACGCTCACATGAAGCAGAATTAACTGTCACTAGCTTGTTTGGAGAAGGAAACGGCAACCCGCTCCAGTGTTCTTGCCTGGAGAATCCCAGGGATGGGGGGCCTGGTGGGCTGTCATCTATGGGGTCACACAGAGTCGGACACGACTGAAGTGACTTAGCAGCAGCAGCAGCAGCTTGCCTGGAGAATCCCAGGGATGGTGGAGCCTGGTGGGCTGTCGTCTATGGGGTCGCACAGAGTCGGACATGACTGAAGCGACTTAGCAGCAGCAGCAGCACCCAGGCTGCCTGGAGTCTGAATGTCCTGCCATTTCCCCAGAGACCCTGCGGCTGGGGCACCGCCCCTGGAATTCAGGCACTATCTCCTGCTGTGAGCCACAGTCAGGGGCCCTCTGGATGGCTTGTGGCAGAGAGATTATAGCCCTGACAACTGCCCCCCCCCCCCCAACCCCAGAGGGACTGCTGGTGAGCCTGGCCTTGCTAAGGAAAGGGTAGGGGTCTAGCTGTTACTTGTTTCCAAGTCACGGCAGCTGCTCAGCCCCCAGGCAAGGCGGGCCTTTCCTCTCCAGTGTGGGGATGGGATGCCAGGGATGTTGGAGGGTCAGGAGTCCAGGGTCCCCGATCCAGCATTGCTACTAACTGGCCACCTAACCTTGGACGTGTCACTACCCTGACGTGGGTCTGGAGTCATCATCAGTCAGATAATGAGGCTGCACTAGATCATTCCTTCCAGCCACTAGGAAGAAGTCTACGATCCAATGAAGACATGAAAAGACTGCGTTTTATACTGACAGTCAGCTACGCTCACCAGCAACAGACCCATCTGAGGTGACACTGCAATCCCTCATGGTTACAGCACAAAAGTAATCTCATGCAAACCTCCATAATTCTGTGTTAGAATCATCGGCAAGTGTCTGCAAGTTTTAAAAATAGAATTTGGAGCACCATTTCTGCAGAAAAGGCTTCAGAAAAACAAATGAACCACTGGCATGGCTAATCAAGATTAATATGATTCCATTGGAAATAATTAAGCCCATCAGGAAAAATAAATTAGGTTTTGAACAATTAGAATCCTCCCCTCCCCCAAATCCTCTGAACTAAAACAACAGCCTTCTTTAGTTGAAACCCACTGTGTGTGATTTCAAGAACATGTGGTCAGTATGTGCTGTCTTCCTGTCTTCTTTGTTTTAATTGCTTTTGGAAATATTTCAGTTCAGACACATATTCTGAATCTTGGTTGTGAGAGAGACAGCTCTGTTTGAAACGCTAATGAAAAACTCTTCATAAAGGAAGGTTAGTGTTAAAATTACTTTGAAGATGACAGAGTCCTTTCAAAAAAATCCAGAACGTCAATTTAAAAGATAATTACCACTCAATCTGATTTTCTTTGTTAAATAAAAATCCCATGTCTTACGCCATGTAAAGGTCAAAGAAAATGAATGTCTTCAGAAGAAAATACTGAGGAGACACCGCTATATTTTTACAAAGTGATGGATGGATGGCGAAAATCCTGTACAAAGGAATGATTTAGTGCTGAACTTAATTATGGGCTCGCTACACGAAGGCAGTTCACCTACTTACCCCCCTGCCATGGCACCGCACCGCACACTCATGCACACCAAAGACACTGACATTCTGGCACCGACGATTCAGGCAGATCTGGAGGAAGAGGGAAGCATAGTAAATACCTGTGTCCATCTGCAGACACACACACATGCGTCTGTGTATTAAAGCATAGAGGAACGGAGAAAGAAGACGTCGTACATGTAGACGATGGAACACTACCCAGCCACGAAAAAGAGTGAGATAATGCCATTTGCAGTAGCAAGGATGGACCTAGAAATTGCCATACTGAGTGAAGTCAGACAGGGAAAGACAAATATCATGCGATATCACTTATACGTGGAAACTAGAAAAAAAAAGGTACAGATGAATTTACCTACCAAACAGAAATAAGAGTCACAGATGTAGAGAACAAACGTATGGTTACCAGCGGGTAAGGGTTGGGGGAGTGATAGCTGGGAGATTGGGCCTGACATTATACACTACTATGTGTAAAATAAATAACAATGAGGACCTACTATATATATATAGCACAGGGAACTCTACTCAATACTCTGTCATGACCTCTACGGGAAAGGAATCTAAAAAAGGGTGGATATACATATATGTGTAACTGATTCACTTTGCTATACATCTGAAACACAACATTGTGAATCAACTATACTCCAGTAAAAATTAAAAAACAAAAAGAAAAGGCAAAGAAAAACTCCAGGAAGACCATCTTTCAGTTAACGCACATGGCATAACGGTGCCCTCTGCCTTGGACATAGGTTCTGATGTCCACCTCCAAATTCAGCCCGTTCCAAGACTCACATCAACGTGGACACTATGGGAGTCTTCTGTCTTCATGGCATGTTATGTGGTTCTGGGCAACTCTGAAATTGTGGTAACTGATTTCCTCATGACTTTTGTTTGGAGCTTGCAACAACATCTACATATTTCAGCATTTTTGCCCCCATTTTTTCTCTACTATTAAAAGATATAGGAGAGAAAAGAACAGCCTAGTCCTTACTGGGCCAACAGAGACTCAGAGACTCCAGGAACCCAGGATCCGAGAATCTCGCAAAGGAAATAGTAAAATATGGGAACTTTCCCCAAATGCTGACTGACAAGCATTATCATTGACGACATAAACCATCAACAGAAATGCTCAACAGTGGAGAACAGACGCTTCCCTTGTATTTATCAAGCCTCTGCAGAGGCAGTGATTTGCTACATGATACTGGGCTGGTTGAAAGAATTTAGTCTCGTTTCAAAGGTACATAATATACTCCAGACTCATGGGATCAGGCTCTTTATCTCCTATGAAATGTTACAAATTGGTGGAGTCAAAGGAAGAAAAGTTGAACTTTTAGATTACAGAAGCATTTTTAATCAAGTAGGACCTTCCTACGGAGAAGGCAACGGCACCCCACTCCAGTACTCTTGCCTGGGAAATCCCATGGGCGGAGGAGCCTGGTAGGCTGCAGTCCATGGGGTCGCAAAGAGTCAGACACGACTGAGCGACTTCACTTTCACTTTTCACTTTCATGCATTGGAGAAGGAAATGGCAACCCACTCCAGTGTTCTTGCCTGGAGAATCCCAGGGACGGGGGAGGCTGGTGGGCTGCCGTCTGTGGGGGTCACACAGAGTCAGACATGACTGAAGTGACTTAGCAGCAGCAGCAGGACCTTCCCATGAGACAATGACCATCTGACCCCAGCAGCTTATCTACGGCAAGATGAATGCCCTGCAAAGAAGTGCTCGTCTACGCGGCTGTCAGGGCTGGGGGGTCTTGGCCAAGGGGACTAGCACCTTCCTGCTGAGGAAAGAAACTGGGGTTGCAATGAGCACAGCAGGACCCCAGGCAGAATCACAGCAGATGGGTGCTGCCCTCCCCCAACCCACGGGCCAGGCGCAAAGATGGCTTTCAAAGAACCGGGGCTCTGAAGGAAGGAGATCAAAGCACATTTAATTTTGCACATGAAGTGAAAAGCTCATGATAAATTGAGTCCTTGGAATTTCAGTGTTCAGATGCACCTGGCCTTGGCTGTTCAAATCACCGTTTAAATGGTGTCATTCTAATGTCAAGACTTGAATATAAACGAATGTGTGTGATTAAGGAGATACCCAGAATGTATAATGTGTTTCGCATATCATCCTGTTTCCTTAAGGATAAAGCATTGATGGCATGTGAGGGAAGGGGGGTGGTGAGGAGGAGGGGACTCCTGCCCTGGGGACCCAGCTGCAGGAGCTGGCTCAGCACCTTTCCTTTCTGCTCTGTGACCTCCGGTTAGTAATAGTTTCATATTCATTTTGAAAATGGTGCCCTAATCAAAGCATCTTCCTTCCTAAAATGTTAATTATTAACTTGCAATCATTCAGTCTGATGAGAAAATTTAGTGGGAAAAAAAAATCAATGTGGCAGAATGTGAAAATCTCAATTTATTTTTAAAATCATTGTGGACTTTAGTCCTAACCTCCCTCTCCAAATATCTCAGTCTACCTTTCTCCCTTGTCTCCAAAAGAACCCCCTTTGCCTTCAAGCTTATCCCATCTCCTCCCCTCTCCTGTCCCTCTGTGGGGGTCTCTGAAACTACATATGATTTCCCATTCTGTCCAGGTGAGAACAAGTCCCTACTGTGCCAAAAACCCAGACCACATTTCCAAGAACAATATAATATGCTGCTGTGTTTCCTTGCAGAGTAATTTCCTGGCTGGAAACTCGCATAACACCCAGAGTGTAGAAAAGACTTCTTAACACTGAAGGGCTGAGAAAACAAGCTCGATTTCCCCAAATCTGCATCTCAATGGTCAGACGAGGAGCTAAGATTTGCTTATTTACTCTTTTCCTTATAGGTGCAAAGAACTGGATTTCAGAGGCAGCATTCTGAAAAGTGGCTTTGGAAAAACAAACCATCCCTGTAACTCAGGTCTCCAATAGGATGTTTCTCAGTGGGTCCTTCCAGACTGACATTTGTGATGCAAGGGAGCAATTGAGGCTTACTTTTCCATCTGCGCACTTAGTGCCGGCAAGCACGAGCCCCGGGTCCGGCAAGTCATCACCCAAGTACACGTGGGTCCCACGGCACAGAATCCGGCCTCCTTCCTGCAGGGGGATATTCGTTTCTATGGAAACAGCATTGGTACCAATGACTGGTCGGCTGGCACCTCCTTGACACTGGATTTTTCCACACTTAGCGTCTCTGGAAAGGCAAGAACAGACAGTCCTCAAAGAGGGAGCATGTAGAGGCAGCCCTAGGTGGTCTGGGCGGCTCAGGCGTGGTGTGGTCAGGACACAGACCCTCCGCCCCGTGCCCCCACCGTCCCTAAGTGATCTGGGAGGCTCAGGCGTGGTGTAGTCAGGACACAGACCCCCCCACCCCTGGCCCCCACCATCCCTAAGTGATCTGGGTGGCTCAGGCGTGGTGTGGTCAGGACACAGACCCCCCTACCCCCTGCCAGACCGTACCTCATAGCGCACTTGGCAAAGGAGCTCTTGGAATCTTTGCCGCAGTTGCCATAAGGGTCACCTGCGGAGTTAACTCTCTCAAAGCAGATCCCGGGGGCAGGTTTAGCACCTGAAACAGAAACCAAGCAGCACTCTCACCTCCTGCAAGCTTTTGGGACAGTTTTCTTTGAACAGCACTGGTGGATCAGTCGGTAAAGAATCTGCCTGCAGAGCAGGAGGCTTGGGTTTGATCCCTGGGCCAGGAAGATCCCCCTGAGGGAGGAAATGGCAACCCACTCCAGTATTCTTGCCTGGGAAATCCCATGGCGAGAGGAGCCTGGCAGGTTACAGCCCATGGGGTCGCAAGAGTCGCACAGGACTTGGTAAACGAAACCACCGCCTGACTTTCTAAAGGGAGATGGGCTCCAGCGCCATGAGAAGTCTCACCTGGCATCTTGGTTGATGCCTGAGCCCGCTCAGCTCACAGCAGAGCTTGCGTTCCATCACTCCCTCTTCTAGAGGGCTGCTCTGCAGCCCCATGACATGTGCAACCTCTCAGGAGGTGAGGTCGGGCCCTGGGACCAGACCCGACCCCACACCAAGGTGCTGACTGGCTGGCTGTGGTCAAACAGGAAGGCATGCTTTCTTGAACGACTCCCACACAACTCGGCGAAAAAATGCAAGCTAAAGCAGGCTCCACGGAATAATGATGACTAATGAGAAGAAGCAAGGAGATGGGCAGACAGAGAGAGAATGTGCAAGGCAGGGATCGCATGCCCCGTTTGCAGCCCCACAAAGCTCCTTGTCGGAGCAAGCACCGGGTTTGATGAATGCCTATGTTGGTCAGGCAGAGACTGCCCTCAGAGGGCATGAGATGTAAAACCTCCCAGTCCTTTTCACACAGCAGGACAGTGTCCAGCAGAGGGGGATGTGGGAGCCAGAGAGCTCAGGAAATGGTCCTAAATTTAGCACGTCTTCCGGCCAAGGAAAGCGAGAACATGTACGTGGGTTTGCGTTGCTGGAGCTCCGCAGGGCTCTAGAATGCTCTGCATAGTGGCATCTGCTGAGGACTACGTGAGAAATTCAGGCAAATGTTCCCTGTCTTTCAGAGTAAGCGCTGTGCTGTGTCCCGGGCCTGCCTTCCTTTCCACATGGGTGTCCTATCTGGGCACTTCCTCTCACGTCTGTCAGGATGCCAACTTCCCAGAGCCCAGTTTTGCCTCTTGCCCTTCTCTATCCTGCTCTGGAGAGGCTCCATCGCCTTCCAAGATGACCATGTAGTGACGGGCAACTCTCCCCTTCTCCCGGGATCAGATGCTGTTCTTATTACTAAAAAGTCCATCTTTCTTCAACCTGATTCCTCATCAGACATATTCAGCATCCCATTAAAACAAACAACAAAGAAGCAGGCAGACAAATGGAACAAAGCCCGTGTAGCATCTGAGACCAGTCCTGGGTTCAGCAGTTGATCTCTGCACTGAGCCGCCCCATACTGGACCTCTCATTTTCCCAATCTCTGTTTTCTGGGGGAAAAAAATTTTTTTTGAGAGAGGCCTCCCAAAGGCATTTACCTAAACTGGACACGAATTAGTTACTCAGTCATGTCTGACTCTTTGCGACCCCATGGACTGTAGCCCGCCAGACTCCTCTCTCCATGGAATTTTCCAGGCAAGAATACTGGATGGAGTGGGTAGTCATTCCCTTCTCCAGGGGATCTTCCTCACCCAGGGATTGAACCTGTGTCTCCTGTGGCTCCTACACTGCAGTCAGATTCTTTACTGCTGAGCCACTGGGGAAACCCCAAATATATATAATAAGTGAATACTATTCAGGCTTTTAAAAGAAGGAAACTCTGCCATTTGTGACAATATGGATGAACCTGGAGGACATTATGCTGAGGGAAATAAGTCAGATACAGGAAGACAAATACTACATGACCACAGACTCTAAGAAAGTTGAAACGATAGACACAGAGGGTAAAAAGGTCATGGCCAGGGGCTGCAGGGTGCAGGCAAGAGGGGGGTATTATTAGTCCAAGGGTGCAAAGTTTTAGTTACACAAAATGAATTCATTCTAGAGGCTGACTGTGCGGTGATTATAGTTACTAATACTGTATTGTCTATTTAAAATTTTTCTAAGAGGGTAATCTTATCTGTTCAATGTTCTCATCACATACACATAAAAGTAAATTAAGAGGGTGGGAGGAATAGTTTAGAGGTGATGGATATGTTTACAGCATGGACTGTGGGCGTGATTTCAAAAGTGTATGCTTCTCTCCAAACCCATCAAGGTGTACACACTAAATACGCACAGCTTTTTGTATGTCAATCAAAGCTCCATCAAATGGCTTAAGAAGCCTTCCCGTTTCCCGCAGCACATCCCTTTCATTTGCAGTTTATCCTGACGCTGATCCGTTCTACTCTGCTGTGTTGCTATCATGGGAAATCTTATTTTTAGGCACAAGTGACCACTCATCCAACAGTGGGTCTTCCGACTTGACTTTTTCCCTTTGCTCAGTGGGTGTGTATTTATACACAACCTAATTACCCATTCTGTTGCTTTTAAAAGTTCCTTTACCAGAATAAAAAAAAGTAGAAGCAGGAAGTCATATCTTGGGAATAGTCATTAAACACGTGATAAATGTGCCCTTGTCTTTTCTTAAATCTGTGTTGTCAGTTGACCTCAATGAACCTCCTAAACCAGCAATGATTCATAGATCCAACGTAGATGCCCAGCTGGACTGTGAGATTCAAGATACGACTGAGAGATTAAGAGGTCAGGAGTCCTCAGCCAGAAGAATGCAGTCATGCCACTTGCAGCAAGTGGGTGGGCCTAGAGTTGATCATTCTAAATGAAGTCAGAAAGAGAACGGCAAATACCATGTGATGCCACTTACGTGTGACATCTAAAATATGCCACAAGGGAGCTTCCCTTTGAAGGAGGAACAGACTCACAGGCATAGAGAACAGACTTGTGATCACCCGGCGGGGAGGAGTGTGGCGGGGTAGGGGGGGGTGGATCGGGAGTCTGGGATTAGCTGATGCCAACGATTACACATAGAATGGATAAAAAACAGGTCCTATTGTATAGCACAGGGAACTGTATTTGATATCTTGTCATAAATCATGATGCAAAAGAAGATGAAAAGAATGTCGATATACATATAATTGAATCACTTCGCTGTACAGCAGAGATTAACATGACACTGTGAATCAACTATACTTCAGTATGATAAATGTTTTAAAAAAGAGTTCAGTAAGTAAACCATCCTTTCTGATGACTGATCTTTGGGGAAAACTGTGTTTTATATTCGTGCATTCATGAGATCTAAGAAAAACAAAAGCAAATGTTGATCAAGTCTTGATTTCTTTGGGAAGGCCTCTTCATGTCTGATCTCTACGGTCAGTGGTTGTGAGGCAGCGCTGGAAGGTCTGGGGCTTAACTGGTGGACACCCTACAAACCAGGAGACCCTGGTCACATTACGGGGGACTCCTGAGACGCTGTTCCCTTTGTTCAGTGAGGACAAGGACATCACCCGTCCTGAAGGTTCAGTGAGACTCCCAGGCTCTCAGTAAGCCTGTTTATACTGAGGACAGCCACCAGTCATGGCAAAGGAGATGGCTTGACTCCGGACGTTAAGGACGGCAGAAGGGAAGAGAGCTCCTTGGAGCTGACCTCGCTTGCAACCATCCCTACATTTGTAATGTTCCAAAAAACAGTTCAGGATGGTGTCGGCAGGGGTTTCACACCTGTTTCCTTCCCAGAGGGTCATCCCCAGGGTCTAGCACATCACAGGAAGCCAGTGGAGACCGCTGAATGATTGGGTGAGTAACTCCTGGCCCCACCTTGGGAAATGAGAGGGAAGAAAGAGAATCTCCTTGATGGAAATTTTGGGAGGTTCTGTACATACTTTGCATGTTAAATAAAAGTACAGTCATAGCCCAGTGAGAAATGGAACATTTCTTACCACGTCAGTAAACAAAGGATGTCCCAGTCATCAGTAACTGCAGCTGCCGCTGATGGTGAGCTGGTGAGCTCTCAGGGCACTCAGGATGTGGAAACACTGGATGCTGGCCCCAGATAGCTCCGGTCAGTCGCTCAGTCGTGTCCGACTCTTTGCGACTCCATGGACTACAGCACGCCAGGCCTCCCTGTCCATCACCAACTCCCGGAGCGTACTCAAACTCATGTCCATTGAGTAAGTGATGCCATCCAACCATCTCATCCTCCCCAGATAGCTGAGGTGCATATCCAAGGAATGATTTCAGCGAGCCCATCCTCTTACAGGTTCCCATACATAGAAAAGCATGAAATCCCTCCACTCAAGATATCTGGCTTTCCTTTAATTAGCAATGATCTTTTGATGTTCAGACTACCTGCCCTTGGTTGAAAAACTTCTGTATAACCTGGATGCCCCTCCTCACCTCCTCAGAGCAGTTTTCTCGGGGTTACTTGAGATGCTGCCTCCCAGACTTGAAAGTCCTAAAAATTCCCAGTGAATAAAGCATAATTCTCATCTTTTAGGTTGGGAGCATTTTTAAAGTCGATATCAGGATGGCTCGGTGGTCAAGAATCGGCCTGCAAAGCAAGGGATGCAGGAGATGCCGACTGGATCCCTGGGTCAGGAAGATCTCCCTGGAGAAGGAAATGGCAACCCACTCCAGTATTCTTGCCTGGAGCATCCCATGGACAGAGGAGCCTGGTGGGCTACAGTCCGTGGGATCGCAAAGAGTCAGACATGACTGAGCACAGCACAGGGATCTCAGCCTCCCTCTACCCAACTCCTCTTCTCTTGTTTCGNAATGGCAACCCACTCCAGTATTCTTGCCTGGAGCATCCCATGGACAGAGGAGCCTGGTGGGCTACAGTCCGTGGGATCGCAAAGAGTCAGACATGACTGAGCACAGCACAGGGATCTCAGCCTCCCTCTACCCAACTCCTCTTCTCTTGTTTCGGTGAGTGGGCTTCCCACTGCCCCGAGTCCTGTGCTCTTTCTGGGCGCTGCCCCAGCCAGCCTGGGCTGCTCCTCCAGAAGCTCATATCAGCACACAGGTTGCTGCCTCATTTTGAAAGAGGCAGCAGGAGTCCTCAGGCAAAGACACTTGAGTTTGATTTCCTTTCATTCCACTGAACCCTGGGAACACAGAGCATCTTCCCTTGGAATTCCTTTCCGCGCCCTTAAGCCAACAGACACAGTTTAAATGAATAGGGACACTCTGGATCCCCAACTTGCCATTTGTTGGACACCCCACTGTCAGGAATTGTGCTGGACATGGCAGGCAGTCCGGGAAGATCCCGCATGCCATGGAACAGCGAAGCCCGTGCCTCACAACCGCTGAGCTTGTGCTCTAGAGCCCGGGGACCACCGTTCCCGAGCACACTTGCCGGCATACTGAAGCCCGTGTGCCCTGGAGCGCACGCTCTGCTGTAAGATAAGCCACCGCCATGAGAAGCCCGAGCACGATAACTAGAGAGGAGCCTGCGCAACGACGAAGACCCAGCACGGCCACAAGTAAAGACGCAAAGCCGAGAGGGGTTGATCTGCACAATCCGTTCCACTCTGGGGTGAATTTGCCCAGTGGCTCCAACAATGCAGAGTTCTACAGACTGACTTTCTGGTTCTTGCAAGAATCCAGTCACTGTCCATTTCCAAGAGGTTTACTCAGCTCAGCTCTTCTCCAGAACTCAAGGGAGCAGGCGATGACACGACACGCCTCGCTGCTGATGTGTCGGCGGGGCGAGTCAGTGGTGGGGCGTGTCATCGGTGGGGCACGGCACCGACGCTGTTGGCCACAACGTGCCAAAGGAAGCTCAGTCTGGATGCATAGCCGGTCATGATGTCTTTGGCTACAGACACCTGGGGATAGAGCGATCTCTCTGTGAAGTCAAAGACCAGAATGCACGCCTGATCCTTTGGCATATACTCCAAGTTTTTCATCTGGAGGATTAAGGGCAAGGACACTCCAATGGGTAATTCGTGGTCAAACTCGATGGACAAGATCTTTCGCATCTTCATCCTCAAGCACTTAGGGAATGAAAATATTCAACTTTTATCTCATCAATACTCTGAAACTGCTGCTGTTTCAGTGGAGCGAGGGGTCGGGGGGAGGTGAGTGACAGAGGTCAGAGGAGGGTGAGGCAGAACCCTATCTACCACGCTGGCTCCATCCAGGTGACTAACACTTCTTACCCTGAAGTCTCCATGTTGGGATGAGATGCCTTGCCTGAGAAACATGGAGGTTTAAAGGCAAGGGGTTTACAGAGAGGCAGAAATACCATGTGACATCCCTTCCACGTGGAATCTAAAAAGAAATGATACAAATGAACTTACTGGCGAACCAGAAAGAGAAGCACAGACTCAGGAGCATGAGATGACGGCTGCCGAGGGGAAGGACAGCTAGGGAGTTTGAGATGGACATGTACACACCGCTGTATTTAAAATGGGTAACCAGCAAGGACCTACTGTATAGCACAGGAAGCGCTAACTCTGTGTTACGAGGCAGCCCTGGAGGGGAGGGCGGGTCTGGGGGGAAATGGATCCATGTGTATGTGTGTCTGAAGCCCCTAGCTGTTCACATGAAATGATCACAACATTGTTAGCCGGCTGCACCCCAACACAAAATAAAAATTTCAAAAAAAAAAAAAAAAGGATGAAAAGTTTAATAAATGAAACTTAAATGAAAAAGTATGTAAGCAGTTGAAACTTGATCCAGATCACAGAATACTCTATTGCTGCCTCATCTCCCATCTCAGGCTGTAGGACAGTGTCACACAAGGTTTGGGGCCACCTCCTGAGGCCAGCGCGCTCCCAGCTAGAGGTGGGCCCTGCTCAGTCCCACCTCTCCTGTGGGGGGAGCGGTTTCCTCCACTGGTTTGGAGCAACCATGGAGATTTGTGAAAACGACTTGCAGAAAACGAGACTTCTGAAATTGTTTGGTCTAATACCTCTCTCATATCCCCTTTTGTAGGAATGGAAACCCCTTTTCTTATGGAAAATCCACTTTTTATTTATTTATTTATTTATTTATTTTTTTGTATTTATTTATTTTTTTACACGAACTCTGGTTCAAGTGGAGCTAACTTTCCCAACCAATGCCAGAAGGATGGGCATGAGATTCAAGTCTGGCCCCTGAGACTGCTCCATGTCACCAGTAATAAGTGTAGGTCAGTGATGGATACAGGACCAAAGCCAGTACATCAGCATCTTCCTTGGAACCTGACTGCTGGAGCCGGCTGGACGAGGGGCCTGGGTTGCTTTGCTCCTGGACCATTGGCCGTGTCCTTCAGGGTCTCCCCCATTGCCACTCTCCCTTGAACCTGGGGACCCCCTGCTCTCATTCGCCCTGGAGGGCTGTCCCCACCTTCCATCCATCACATTTGCCTCTTGCAATGTTTGGAGGCTCTGGTCTCACTGTAAACCCCCCTGTGGACTGAAAAGATGCCTCAGGCCTGCACAGAGCAGGTGTGTCCCAGGAATGAATGAGTGAAACCCAGAGGGAATGCAATTCAGGGAAAGCACATCCTGTCTCTACCCACCTCCCTGTAGGAAGTCAGTTGTGGTTCCCACAAAACAAAGCATCTTGGGTAAATAAACACAGTTTTCTGGTCTGCCTTGTCTGGTTCTTCACTTATTCATTTACATCAAATGAAGTATTACCATTCTGGCTTTCCTCATAGCTCAGTTGGTAAAGAATCTGCCTGCAATGCAGGAGACCTGGGTTCAATTCCTGGGCTGGGAAGATCCCCTGGAGAAGGGAAAGGCTTCCCAACTCCAGTATTATGGCCTGGAGAAATCCATGGACTATATAGTCCACAGGGTCGCAGAGTCAGACACGACAGAGTGATTTTCACTTTCATCCTTNTTCTGGCTTTCCTCATAGCTCAGTTGGTAAAGAATCTGCCTGCAATGCAGGAGACCTGGGTTCAATTCCTGGGCTGGGAAGATCCCCTGGAGAAGGGAAAGGCTTCCCAACTCCAGTATTATGGCCTGGAGAAATCCATGGACTATATAGTCCACAGGGTCGCAGAGTCAGACACGACAGAGTGATTTTCACTTTCATCCTTTTCACTTAAGAGGAAAGAAGATATAAAGTCACAAAAAGACATTTTACTTCTTAGAAAGGAAAACTGTCATTCCCTCAACATTTAGACACATTAAAAAAAATTCTATAAGCAAGGAAGCCAGAAAGGGGGCTCCACAGTGATCTCGGGAGCAGACACAGCTCCTACAATTGAGAAAAGCATCATTATAGGAAACAGACTAGGAGAGGCAAACCAAGAACAACTTCCCAAGCACCCTGACCATCGGGACCTACAGACACCAGGAAGGACAGTCTAGAGTGTGGAACCAGCCAGCCGGCGTTTATCTTAGAGACAGAAGGGTCAATAATTTAAAACGTGTAAATGACTTCTATCTGCTAGAAAGATGTTATAAAGGTACAGATCTGACTTCAAAGTTGCTGCACGTAAAGACGTCTGTCTTCATGAAGACAGGAGAATTCATATCTGTCTCATGAAAAAAAGTGACGGGTTTTCTTATCACTACTATATCGCATCAATTTACAGCCTTTGAATTTTTAATAATGGAACACTTAGATGTTCTGCTATTATCAAAAGATGAAATTTAGCCTTTCAGAGGGATTTTTGACATCATCCTGTATTTTATCATTCTATAAGAAGTGATGGAGTTTAATTACCAGCTTTATCTTCAGAGGGATATAACCTGTGATTTGGAAGTTTCCGATGTCGTTATGTCTTTTGAAAGAGAGATGGTGACATCTCATATTAAGCCCACAGTTATGTGATCTAATCTTTCTTTAGGGTTTTCCCTTGTGGCTCAGGGGTAAAGACTCTGCCTGCCAATGTGGGTTTGATCCCTGGGTTGGGAAGATCCCGCGGAGGAGGGCATGGCAGCCCACTCCAGTCTTCCTGCCTGGGAATCCCACGGACAGAGGAGCCTGGTGGTGGTCCATAGTCCATAGGGCCGCAAAAGAGTCGGACACGACTTAGCGACTAAACAACATTTCCTTAAAATGACTCTGCTATGCAAATACAGGTCCCCAGTTCCGTTGCGCTGGCTCCTCCTCCCGTCACTACATCCCTGCCCCCGTTGCTAATGTCCACCACGGCATCTTCACAAGTGACCGCAGCCTGCTTGTCCTTCTCCCAGTCCTCCCTGTTTCTCTTCTCCACACTGACCTTTATGTCTGTGGAAAAACAGAGCCCCAGCAAATACATTCTCTCATTTCCTTCTTGCACAACGGAACAAAAAAGAGACTTTCCTGCCTCCTAAACACCATGACTCTTGGCAAAGATCACTCTTCTTCCCGTCTGTAGCCTGATGCTGTGGAAGTTTGTAAACATACTGTCCCAGGCATGTTGTCATAAAGAAACTCATTTAAACCAGCCTTGCTGGGCTTCCCTGGTGGTGCAGCGGTAAAGAGCTCACCTGCCACTGCGGGAGACACGGGTTCCATTCCTGGTCCAGGAAGATCCCGCAAGCCATGGAACAGCTAAGCCTGTGCAGCGCAACCGCTGAGCTTGTGCTCTAGAGCCCGGGGACCACCGTTCCCGAGCACACGTGCCACGGACTGAAGCCCGTGTGCCCTGGAGCCCACGCTCTGCCACAAGAGAGGCCACCACAACGCGAAGCCCAAGCACAGCAGCTGCAGAGCAGCCCCGCTCGCAGCGACTAAAGAGCTGCACAGCGACGAAGACCCAGCGCAGCCACAAACAAAGTGAGTTTAACAAGTAAAACTAGACCGGCCTTGCAGATAAACACTGCAAAGGCACCGGCCCGTAAAAATCGTCTGGCCAGCTCGCACCACATCAATCCGGTGACACTATTTTCTGGTGAGTGATAAAACAGATGAAACTAAGATAATTTCAGGATTTCCTTGATGCAGATTGTTTGTGGCTCTAGACACACAGTTATCTGCAAGATTAATTTCCAAGTAACGTTTTCAGTTATCATGCTAGTGGTTCAGATAAACAACATTGGCAAAAGTAAATTTTCTGCCTGAAGAAACATAATCAGCTGTATTTCAGAAGGAAATGTTTAAGGTCATGTCGCATTGACAGAAAATCTTTGTGGCTATTAAGCCTGAAGTGGACAGGGGGCTAAATACAAGGTCCGGTTTGAGCTGCAGGTAACATTTACACGTTTGACGTTAACTGATAAAGTCTTGAGATTCAGGATTTGTGGGAGAAGCATCACTGGGGGGAAGAATGTCAATTCCAAGCCGACAAGGATGCCACCAACAATAATCGTCAGGAAAACAAGCAGATGAACAGCCCTCAGAAAAAGCATTCTAAAACTCTATTACTTTGCTAGTCAGGAGTTGCAGGCATATGTTTTGAATTTTCTATCGTTTTGTTTGTAGAAAGATTTGGAAGCAGGATTATTTTATTGAAATATAAGGCTCGATTAAGAAACGACCCTCTCAAAAGGGAATTAGTTAGTTGGGAGGAAGGGCTTCCGCTGGCCAGTGTTTGGGCAGCCAGATCTGGGGAGTAACTGATGACTTCCTGAATGTAACAGACAGTGCTGGCCAGGTTACTTGGATGCCAGTGGCAGGGGCCGCAGAGCAAGTACCCTAGATTTCTGAGTCACTGGGCTTCCTAGGGGTTGAAAGTGACCCCGAAGCACACATGGTCCCGATCCCAGAGCATTTGCTAAAGGCTGGGAAATGAAAGACTATATCCTGAACTCATTGCATCCTTGACAATAAGTTTTCCTCTTCTGAATCATGAAAAGTTATTGCATACCGACCGCAGTAACACAGCAATATACTGCTCTCTGCCTGCTGCCTCTAGGGGGCTGGGACCCAGCTGAGGAAGTGACCTCTGCCCCCGGGAACTGTAACGGTCACATCCTGACTCTACTGCAGGTCCCAGGTGAGAGTGCACTGGGGCTGTGGGAAGTGTGTCCCTCTGGCAGAACCAGGGCTCTTGGTCGGTAACTCACAAGAGCAGGACATGGTTGAATGGCGATTGAATGAGAGTATGCAGTGGTAGACACGGCTCTCTGTTCTCCAAGTCACAGCCCAAGCTCTGGACAAGCAGAAGAGTCTGTGGTTCCCCTGGGATGGGCCCCTGCTCCTGTGCACCTTGGCCCCTGCTGTTCCGGACACAGGAAATCCCTTCCTCTCCTACCCCGGCAATGACTACTCCAGGGCAACCTTGTTTAGGATCCTTCCTGCTCTAACCACCATCCCCTCCAACCCTGCCCCAGGCTGAGCCCGAGTCCCTCCTCTTTTCCCACCAGATCATGGCCCTTCCCACAGCCCCAGGCACTGTGCAAGCTGCAAGCTACTGCACGCTACTATGTACATGTGATATATTCATAGACATGAAATAGATAAGCTACAGTAGAGGACAGCAAAATACCCACGCAGTAGGCGTATCACTCTCCCCATTTTCACATGAGACACAAGAAGGCTGAGCAACTGGCTGAAGGTCACCCTTTTAGAAAGTGGTCCATTCAATGCCTCTGGACCCCCAAGAGGGCCTTATGTCCTAACCCTTGAACCCTGTGACTATGCGACCTAACTTGGCAGAAGGGACTTTGAGGATGTGATTAAGAAATCGAGATGGGAAATGATGCTGGGCAACCTGGATGGTCCAATATAATCCCAAGGGTCCTTGTAAGAGGGAGGCAGAGGATCTAAGTCAGAGACAGAGACAGAGATTCGGAGATTCTGTTCTGCTGGGTTTGAAGGAGGCTGAAGGGGCCACGAGTCAAGAATCACAGGCAGCCTCTCAAAGCTGGAAAAAGCCAGCAAACAGATGCTCCCCCAGAGCCTCCAGAGGCAGCACTGCCCTGGCAGCACCTTCATTTTAGGACTTCTGGCCCCAGGAACTAGAAGATGATAAACGCGTGGTGTCATAAGCCGCTGTGAGAGCGGACACAGGAAGCTTACCCAGTGTCTGTGAACTGGAGAGCTAGGCCGTCACACTGATATAAGGAAAGGAACACCCTTCATTAGCAAAGCGGGTGGTTAAAGGCCCTTTTAAGAACCCCCAGGTACAGGGAGCCCCTGTTGCTTCTGGTACTAAGTGCTCTATGCTCCTGAGGATGTCAGTGTGACGACTGCAAGTACTAAGAAGGTCAAGAGAGATGGGTCCCAAGAAGCCACCGGCCCGGGGGCCTCCCCCACCCTAGTCCCCACGCCAGTCCTTTCCAGGAACTGGGCGCTTCTGACGTCAGAGATGGGTAGTCTGTGTGCCACGCCCCTCAGAGGAAGCCAGCCGTTGCTGGGCAAGGAACGCCTCCGTCACCAGGGTGAGTGGAAGGGGAGAGAAGGGGCCAGCCCGGACCCTGGGGCGGCAGGCCCCACCGTCACTCGCAAGACCGTGGCAGGTCCAAGCAGGTAACTCCCTACCACTTCTGCTCTGGAGAAGCTCAGCCTGTGAGTCACGCCTGCAAGTCTTTCTGCCTGTCTGCCTCTCTCTCTCTGGCCAGGTAGCTCAAGAAGGACTAATCAGATGAGATAATGAACACCAGCCTCGGTCACCATGAATCACAGGCCCGCAGCCAGCTGAGTCACTCAGTGGCAGGGCCGGGAGAGCCGTGGGGCTGCGTCTGAGCTCACCCTGGAGCCGAGGCCAGACGCTCCAAGTGAGCAGGGCACCGAAGGCCACGCTTCACTCCAGCGTCTCTGAGTGCTGGGCGCTCGGCCACGGAGCACTCCTTGGAAGGGAACGTTGCAACTAAGTCCCCTGTAGCTCAAGACGGCGAGATTACCGAGTCTGGGAAGAGGCTGGGCAGGGACGGACCCTAGGGACGCTTTGGGCCACAAAGGTTTGGCCTGGGGAAGCAGCGCTGACCCAAAGTGACCCCACTCAGCTCAAAGGTGTCCGGTCACTCAGCCATGCAGAGCCCGTACAACCGCATGACGCAGAGATAGTGAGCGCCTCCTGCGCGCTTGTCACGGGGGAGCGTTTGAAGCTGTGAGTCCTACCTTGCCTGGAGGCCTCCTGTCCATCTGGGGAGGAGGTCTGGGGGCTGGTCAGGTTCCAAAGCCCAAGCACTAGGGCCCCGGGCACCACCACTCCCTCTTTCTACCCGCCCGAGTTCATCAGCGGACCCGCTGGAAAAGCCCCTGATGCTGGGAAAGACTGAGGCAGCAGCAGAAGGATGGGATGGTTGGACGGCATCACCGACTCGATGGACGTGAGTCTGAGCAAACTCGAGGAGATCATGAAGGACAGGGAAGCCTGGCGGGCTATAGTCCACGGGGTTGCAAGGAGTCGGGCATAACTTAGTGACTGAACAGGAAGCTCACCAGCGAAGCCCGAGGCCTTGGAAGAACTCTCCAGAGAACGAGATAAACGGAGGCGCGGTGCACCCCTGGCTGCTGCACCCAGGCTGTGCCCTCTTCTCCCTCAGAAGGTCACTGCGCACAGGTGCACTGGCTTGGTTGCAGGGTGGTGGTAGCGGGCTCCATGAGAGCCCCCAGTCCTAAGCAACGTCCACTCTGTCCTCCATACCCGGGCCATTGCTTCCACATCATGCTTCAAACCCAAGCTCTGAGGTTCAGGCACTGTCACCTGCCCTTGTCACTCCTAAACCCCAAACTCCACCATCAAAGTCAGACAGAGGCCCGCACTGGCTCTCTCTCCCCTGCAGAGCCCGAGCTGGCCTGGCCCCCTGCCTGGGCCTGGCTGACCACACTGGCCTTGCCACAGCTGGGGCCTCCAGCCAGAGCCAAGGCTGCCCTGCAGCCAACGGGAAGGGGCAGAAGAAAGACAAGGTCGTTGGGACACGGTCTTAGGAAATACCCACTGTGGGGCTCACGGTTAGGTCCTGGATGCAAGAACAAGGGCCCAAGCCCGGGGTGACGACTGGGCTGCCCCGCCTAGGACCTGGGCCTCTGGTCCTGGAAGACAGGGCAACCTGCTCTGGGCCGCCCCGCCTAGGACCTGGGCCTCTGACGGAGGAGAGAGACACACAGGGGATGGGGCCTTCCGCCTTTCACTTCTGAGCATCCGTTTGATGTCAGATCTTCTGTGGAGCTTGGGTTCGAGGCCTGGCTCTTTGGGGTGATGGCCGAGCGTGGGAACTCCGGCCGGACTTGGTCACAATCCCAGCCTTGTGACCTTGGGAAATGACTTCCGGCCTCTGAGTCTGAGCTTTTGCCTTCCATAAAGCTGTGGTCATTGTCTCCACTTCAGGCGTCCTGTCCTGGGAGGGTTATGCAAACCAGGCTGAGCCCGGGTCCAGCGGCCCATGGGCAGGAAGTGATGAACCATCTCTTAGGGACCCGACCACACAGAGGCCGCTTCCTGGCCACCTTCCCACCTGGGTGTTTTTTTTCCTGGGACACACGCCTCTGTCACTCTACTTTCAGAACAAAAAGGCATTCAAGGCCCTCGAACACCTGTCTCCGAGCTTTTCCTCTGGCGTCCAGGCCTCCCATCCGTCCCCATTACAGACTCACACATCTGCTCGGCTCTGGCCTTCCCGAGGCAGGACCCCGCCCCCCGCCTGCCGGCTGCACCAGCGTCCTCTGCGGCTCCCTCTGCCCGCAGCCGAGGCTGTCACTTGAGCACCAAGAAGGACTTGCACACAGTCAGGGCTGCAGGCAGGGATGCTCTGCCGACTGTCTGCCTGGCTCCCTGTTAAGCCGTCTGAGGGCAGCGGTCCTGGCTGATTCAGCCCTGTCTCCCCACGGGCACACGGAAGGTACTCACATGTCTCTGGCCAGACCATTCTGTTGTGCCTCAGGGCGGGCTCTGGACAGCACCCACTTTTGCGTGCCCTGTCCCCGCAGGCCCTGGTCCCACCACAAAGCCTGTCGCTTCAGCCCAACAGAAGGAAGGTTCTCGACAGCGCGCTCAGGGAGGGATGCTACTGAAACAGAGGGCGGGCTTCGCAGCCTCAGCCCCTAGGTTGGTGGGGGCCACGTACCTGGCCCCCAGAGGGTGACGCACTGCTGCTCGTGGGTCTGGCAGATGCCGTTGTAGCAGTAGCCATCCACCCCCTGGCATGGGTGCCCGTCATGCAGATACACGTTGGCCGGGCAGTGAGGACTGGCCCCCGTGCAGAACTCCGGGAGGTCGCAGGCATTGCTGCGGTCCCTACACGCGGTTCCAGCTGGCTTCAGCTGCAAGGAGAGGGCCGGTTATAAGCACGTAACTGCAAGAAACGGGGAAGCGCGGTCCCAGTAACACTCCGGGTAGATGGGAGCAGGGCGACCCCGTGGAGCCTCATGTAGACTGGTGCGGACTTCAGAGGAAGTTCCCTTTACTGAAGGGAGAGCTCATTAAGTAGAGTCTCGCTCTGGGATTCACCTTTCCACTGTGGGGTGGTGGGGGCAACTAAGATGCAGCTCTTTTTAATTTCCTGCAACATCAAGGCTTCCTGGTGAGCAGACAAGCTGGTCGCTGGCCCCCGGGCCTTGGAGGAGGCAGGGAGTGGGGTGCTGCCTGAGGGACCCATCGAGTCTTAAGAACAAGATCTCTGGTCACCAACACCACCACTTGTTTTAAGATGACATTTGCACTTAGAGCGTTCACTTTTGTGGGCAAGATGACAAAAATCATCCCAAGGGCATACTTGCAACCGTAATTTTGCTTTGCTATCAAATCACAGAGCTAGAAACCTGTCTGTAGGACTTTACAGGGGCAGGGAAAGCAGCAGTAAACCAAAGGAGCCACACAGGATGTCAGGGAACCATCCAAACGATGCCTCATCTTTTGGATGTTGAGGAGCGTATGGCTCAGGGTGGCTTGTCTGAGGTTATAGAGCCAGTGACCAGCCCTGCCTCCAAGCCCCCTCTTTCCACCACCACCAGCAGCTGCAAGCTGAGGGTGCCAGCTTCTTTAACATCCCCATAAGCTAATCACAGGAAAGGGGTGAAGAATACTTTAAGCTGAATGTAAAATGTCACAATGCAATTTGGGAACAGTGCACTCTGCCTGGGTGGCTAAGAGGGAGTTTCCTGCAAGCAGAAGGTCAAGATCAATTGCTTAATTAAAAGGAAATAAAACTCTACCCCTGGAACATCTGAATCAAAAGCTCAGACTTCGACTCTGCCAGATCTCAGCTGTGAACAGTGAGACAAACGATGGAACAGCCAACACGAAAGCAGTCAGGGTGGCAGAAAATGGCAGAGTCTAAAACTGCCAACTTGGCTGGGCTGGGTCAGCCAGCACCTTCTGTTGCGGGTCGTCAAGAGCAAGATGCTGAGGTCGTGGAGAACAACCCACCCAGAGCCTCAGCCAGCAGGCAGACATTCTTGGGATGGAGCAGAGGGACCTGATGTGAATCCTCCCTGCGAGAGGGGGAACTGGTTCTCAAAGACTTTCTCCAACAGCACGACCAGAACAGTTAATGGGGAGCCTGAGTTTTTGGTCCAATTCTTTTCCAGTTCATAAATTATTTACTACAGATGACTTAGCATTAAAATGTGCATTTCACACAAAGATTAGAAGATAATAAAAATAGGAGGTAGAGACTACCAGCTTGCATGATAAGGACCACAGTTTCCCCCACAGCGAGTGCTGGGAAATCACCTTGCCCTGTAGCTCGCCCTGCATCGGTGTTGAACCCGCAGAACCCGTGGGTGACCTTGGGAGCAGGAGGACTCACCTGGCAGTTTTCACAGCACAGTCCGTGCGCGCAGACAGCGTCTGGCTTCAGGGTACAGGTGGTGGCATTGCAGCAGAGATTCTGACATTCCTGGAGACGGGAAGAGGTTTGACAGGGTCACTGGGGGGCCACTACTCACCAAAAGCAAAGGTTGCACCTTCAGTGACTGGAAAGGGAAGAAAGAATCCGAGGGCCTGGCTCTTGAGCTGAAAACCAGCCTGACCGAGGATTATCTTCCTTTGGAAAAAAGCAGAGCTTCTGGTAAGTGTTTATGAACTGCCTGGGAGTGTGTGTCCCTGGGAAAAGTCAGTAGCACTCAAGCATCTTTCACGATGGGGTGAGGGACTGGGACAGAAGGCTGGCTGGCTCTGGAGGCCATTGGCATAGGCAGCGGGTGGGGCTGTGTGTATGTCTGCGAGGACCGTAGGCCTCAATGCAGTGACCTGTATCAGGATCACTGGAGCCCTTTGAGCGTGTTTAAAAGTCTCCATAGATGCATACAAACTTAACTCTTCAAAGGCTGATCCAGAGTTTAACCGAGAGCACAGTGGCAGGAAATGAAGTCAAAATAGTTGTGTTTGAACAACAGCAGTCCAACCTGAAGCTGCAGCTGGACTCTTGGTCAGCACAGGGAGGGTGTCTTACCCCCCGAGACACTCCTCAGGTCAGAAAAGCGCCTCAGAATGAGCAAGAGACTGGAAGGAGGTCTGTGGGCTGTGCCCATAGATTTGCAAGGGATTTAAACAGGTCAAACAGTAGATGGATGGTCCTCTCTGAAATAAACGCGAGAGAGGAAGTGAACTCCTGTGTTACGCTGCATTTCACAGGTACCCAATTTTTTGTCGCATAAACAAGAGGCTATAGTTTTCCTTAGCTCTCAACAGAAGGCCTGCACACATCTATTCAATGTATTTATGACATTGTGTGCTTTAGGACATTCTGGTAACTTGGAGTTGACACATTTTAGAAGAAACTGAATTGCCATTAGAAAGGGGAGCTCAACAGAGTCTTCAGAATTGAGTTGATCAATGTCCTTTTATTTTCTCTTATATATGGTTTGTGCTGAAGAATTTATATATTATTGGCTACAGGCCCATCACATACTATTTTCATAATGTAATAGTTTACTCCCCAAACCATCTCCCATGAATGAATTTATCATCAGTATCATAAATGCAATGAATAAAACATTGATAATCCAGATTTATGGCTCAACGAGGATATCTCAACTGTATCCCGTGTAAAACTCTATGAATGATGTTCCCAGTGACTGCTCACTCCTATTACACATACACCCCAAGTTATTCAATTTTAAATTTGCTCAAGGACTTCATAAACATCCAGAGTGTGTAATATATACAGTAGAAAAAAATTGCCAACCAGAAGCCAGCACTGTAACTTTCAGGACAGTAAGGAATTCCAACTCATGGATTTACAAGCCTAAAACATTCAGGAACTTGTTGTGTGTTTATAATCGGAGTCCATCAGTGGTACTGCTGATCAGTGCCACCACAGGTATGACGATGCTGTCCTGTGCATATGGTCTAAATGGCTCTCCTAAGGACACGTGGGCCAATGACAGATTACACATCCCTTGCACTTCTAAGATAAATCAGCCATCCTAAAACTGGTAAGACTCTTTAAGAACCAGGTCCCTATCCCCCCTCACCCCACCCCCGACGAAACTGCTAAATAATATACACTGAAGTTCAAATGGAAATGAAGCCAAGTAGCATGGTTTTGACTTCAAAAGGGATTGATAATGCGAGCAAGATAACTAAGTTTAAAAGATATTTGCAAGCTACTGGCATGCAATTGACTTTAAACAAGGAGATAAGGCTGCTTTTTCAACCCTATTAGCTTGGAAGAATGAGCGAGTTGTCAGGATACCCTTATGGTGGATATAAATCTAATGTCCTGGACTCAAGGCTTCAGCACTCACTTGCCTTTTAACTACCCAGAATCTATTTCTTCTGCAGAACTCTGTTTATCAGAAGAGACAAATGCTTCATCCGTTGATGCAGCTATTATCTTAGTGTTCAATAGAGAAGTTCAGCAGAGTCGACGAACGCTCAGCCTCCAACGACGGAAGAGTAATGAAGCCGTGAGAGGATTTTCAGCAAATGCCCTAATTGTCATTCTTGGGTTGTGGGTAGTAGACAGAGGCTCTCAGTCACCAGGAACTGGGCTGAGACAATAATGCGTCTTCTTGAAAACGGTGGCCATCATTTCTGGGAGCAGAAGCTGGGTCCTGTTGTGAGCTGGGGCAGTGGTTCTGACCCATTTACTCACCGAGGTGGTGACACCAGAGTGCGTTATGGCCCAGGGGATGCATGGGCTGATAAGAAACAAAGGCATGATGGTCATCTACAGTGCTTGAGCGCTGAGTAGGGGAAGAAAGAACCCAGATTCACTAAAGTATCGGTCAGTTTGGAAACTGGAAATGGGCTTTCATACCATCAGAGCACAGTGTGACCTTAAACCTTAAAAAGTAAACAAATTAAAAAAAAAAAAGAATTAGAAAACTAAAAATTGAGGCAAAAAGCTTGCCTGTGACTTTCAAAGATTTCTTGGGAGAAAGAACTCTGGGTGAAGAGGATGAGAGTTCTCTTCAGATATCAAGGACTTATTAAGTGAGGGCCCTACACACAGAATAACAGGCAAGGAGTGTGAGTTCATCAAAATCTATCTTGCAAGGCAATAAGTTGCCTGGAGAGACAGTAACCCCCTGTCAAAGCTGAATGACTCCTTGATGGGGGTAAAAGAGAAGGTCACAATATCAGTGGCAAATCTCAGGCACTCAAGGATTTGCTGACGCGATGCTGGTGATGGTAGTGGAGATGAAGGTGCGGCGGTGGTGGAAATGACAACAGTGATGTGGGGGAAATGGTAACCGTGGCGACGTTAACCCTGCTGATGTGGAGGGAGGCAGGGATGCCGGTGGCCATGCTGGTCTATGGAATAAATGACTCTGCTAATAGAGTCATCCCAAACCTGAGAGTTCATGGCTTCAGGGAGAGCTGCCAAATTTATTTAAATTAATAAACAATTACAAGGAGCTCAAATAAAAGATAAACCATTTCAAGTCAACCTGACCTCTCCTGAGAAACAGGAGTAATTTAAGCTGTTTTTTTTTTCCTTTAAGCAATTAGAAAAAAAAAATCTCTGAACAATTTCCCCTTTGTATAACCCATCCCAAGATAGTTTCAAGTTTTCCTCCACTCATCAAAAAGAGTTTCTGTAAGGCCATAATTAGGATTTTGTCCCTGCATAGTAACCAAGCTTTGTGTGCTGTGAGCAAAATTAAACACCCTCATGGATAGCGCTGTGACCCTGGGTGAATCCTGAATTTGGCAAGGGCACAGAAACACTTGATCAAGCTGCCTCATCAACCCCCGTCCCTGAGCACTTATATTCACTCTCAATATTCTTACAGGAATGGTCAGATGGAGTCCAAGATTATTCCTGCTGCCATGGAGAAGCTCAGAGGCTTGGAGAGGGTGGGATACAATGAGGAGTCCACAAGCAGCTGTTTGTCTGATGAACACAGTGATGCAAGGGAAGTCTCAGAATCTCAGCACAAGTCTCCTTCCATCCTAGAATCCCCTTTTCAGAGCAGCCCTCCAAGATGTGCTCTTCCTAAGCCCTCACCAGGCCCATTTGTGAATTTAGCTAATACCCACTTTGAACTTGTCTACCACTGCAGCTTGCATAAGCTCCCAGAGAGGGACTTCCACGTACAGACAGCCTGCTATGCAAACGGGTAACTGATTTATTCTAAACACAACCTCCTCCAAACTTTGAGGCGGCTCTTGTTTTACCAGGCTGTCTCGCTGTGCCCTTTCTCTCTCCTTCCCAAGATTATTCAGAGATTTTTTTTAAAAATGGCTGCTACAATTTTGATGTTGATTAACTTTACACTGGGCCCTATGGAAGCACAAAAATGTCCTGACAGTGGCTGGAAAGCAGGGTGAACTAAGCCTTTTGCTGGATTAAAAATGTTCTCTGCTCTCACTTATTGCTTCTGAAAGCTGACAAGCTGAGAGGCAGGAGACTGGGAGCCTCAGGTCACACATACAGAGGCGGCTGCGGAGACTAGGGCAGAATTTCAACTCGGGAGGCAGCTCTCGGTTAAACAGGAACGCTGCTTATTCAAATTCCCCTCGGGCTGCACACCTTGCAGAGAGAAAGACTTGGGGCTTAAGAGCCATCTGAAGCCAGCATTCCACGGCTTTCTTCTCTGTCAAATTCAAAGCTAAATGCTTTTTCATTGTTCTTGTCCTCATCTTTCCGAGGCTGAGGTGTCCTTCAACAGAAAAGATTCTTTATCTCTTTAAACCAGTGATACAACTTAATTCTATGCAATACTTCGCATTCAAGAAGGCCATCCTGGCTTATGAAGCTTGCTCAAGGTGGCCCTAGGACTTCCGCATCCTGATTCTCCAGCCCTATTCACTCTGCTGCACAGTTCCTTCAAATTCCTGCTGGTTGGCGTAAACGCGAGACAAATTTTCTGTAAACGCTTCTCTTACCTCCGGTTCCCCACAGTCACACTCCTCTCCTTCTTCAACGTATCCATTCCCGCACTTCTGGCCCCCGAAGGACTGCTTCACTTCCGGCAGGTTGAACAGACACATGCCCATGCCCTTCTGCAGGCTGGCCTCCAGGTCCTTCCTGCTGCAGCTGCTGAACATCATGGGGAACGGAAACCTGCAGGAAGGAGGCAGGATGCCAGTCGTCAGGGAACAGAAGGGCCTGCGCGTCACCCTTGTTGTGCTAGCGTGCGTGGTACCCACGGACATCAGCTGGGCGGGTGGTCACTCTCTCAGTGAACAAAAGCGTGAAAGCTCTAAAATGAGGCACCTTCAGCTAAACCCTGCAGTCCAACCCCGCACCGTTCCAGCACCACTGAATGAGGAAGTGTTACCAGCTCGGTCATGTCTTGACTCTTTGTGATCCCATGAACTGTATCCTGCTAGGCTCCTCTCTGTCCACGGAATTCTCCAGGCAAGAATACTGGAATGGTTTGCCATTCCCTTCTCCAGGGGATCTTCCTGACTCAAGAGATGGAACCTAGGTCTCCTGCATTGCAGGCAGATTCTTTACCGTCTAAGCCACAAGTGCTTTATACCCAAAGAAATGACCTTTGGATGGTTTTCAAATCGACAACTCTAGACAGTGTCTCATAACAGACATCATTAATAGTTCTGTGTGAAATGATACAATGGGGAGTGAAGACTTAGGACCTGTAGCTCGTAATATAACTATGTGAGCAAGTTTTCTAACTTCATTGTTCAGAATGGCCATCATCAGAAAGTCTACACATAACAAAGGCTGGAGAGGGTGTGGAGAAGAGGGAGCTCTCCTGCACTGTTGGTGGGAATGTATATCGGTGCAGCTACTAGGGAGGACAGCATGGGGGGTCCTTAGAAACACTAAAAATAGAGTCGCCATATGATTCTGCAATCCCACTCCTGGACATATGTCCCAAAAAGATGAAGACTAATTTTAAAAGAGACACGTGCACCCTATGCTTATAGCGGCACGATTTACAAGAGCCAACATGTGGAAGTGACCTAAGTGTTCATCAACGATGAATGGATAGAGAAGGTGTGGTACGTACAAGGGAATATTACTCAGCCATAAAAAGGATGAACGATGCCATCTGCACCAACAGGGATGGTGGTGCACTAGGGATTACCACACTAAGAGAAGTCAGAGAAAGACAAGTATCTGATCACTTACATGTGGAACATAAAAAATGATAAAATAAACTCATTTACAGAAATAGACTCTCAGACATAGAAAACAAATTTACAGTCACCAAAGCAGAAGGGAGAGAGGGGTAAATTAGGGGGCTGGGGTTCAGTGCAGTCTCTCAGTCGTGTCCGACTCTTTGCAGCCCCATGAATCGCAGCACACCAGGCCTCCCTGTCCATCAGCATCTCCTGGAGTTCACTCAATCTCACGTCCATCGAGTCAGTGATGCCATCCAGCCATCTCATCCTCAGTCGTCCCTTTCTCCTCTTGCCCCCAATCCCTCCCAGCATCAGAGTCTTTTCCAATGAGTCAACTCTTCGCATGAGGTGGCCAAAGTACTGGAGTTTCAGCTTTAGCATCATTCCCTCCGAAGAAATCCCAGGGCTGATCTCCTTCAGAATGGACTGGTTGGATCTCCTTGCAGTCCAAGGGACTCTCAAGAGTCTTCTCCAACACCACAGTTCAAAAGCATCAATAAACTACTATATATAAAACAGATAACCAACAAGGAGAAGATTCTTGGGAGATCAAACCATCAAACCTAAAGGAAATCAACCCTGAATATTCATTGGATGAACTGATGCTGAAGCTCCAATACTTTGGCCACTTGATGTAAAGATCCGATTCGTTGGAAAAAGACCCTGATGCTGGGAAAGACTGAAGGCAGAAGAAGAAGGGGATGACAGGGGATGAGATGGTTAGATGGCATCACCGACTCAACAGACATGAGTATGAGTAAGCTCTGTGAGCTGGTGATGGATAGGGAAGCCTGGTGTGCTGTAGCCCATGGGGTTGGAAACAGTTGGATGCGACTGAACAACAAAACCAGCAAGACCTAATATATAACACAGGGAATGATATATTAATACAGTATCTTTTAATAACCTATAATGAAAAGAATCAAAAAGTATATATAACTGAATTACTTTGCTGTACACTAGAAATTAACACAACATTGTAAATCAACTATACTTCAATTAAAAAGTAATAAAGGCAGTTGCTACCCTGAGGCAGGGGGAAGGTACAAATGACTGAGCTTATCAGCTCCCTGGCTTCACAGACATAATCTCCACAGTGGTCAGAGCACAGCTGATGCTGGTTTGGACCCATGAAGGGCAAACTGCCGTCTCCTCAGGCACAGCCTTAAAAGAGCAGAGGAGGTCAGAAGTGTGGGTTTTGCTCTTGTCTGTAAAAACCAGGCCTGCAAAGGGATGTGGCCAAGTTGTCCGATTTCCCCGCAAAGCTCAATCTCCCCCTTTCCTGGCCGCGAGGGGCGTGCCAGCCCCCTCACACCTGGACGGGCTGTGTGACAGTTCTTGGTGATGGAATTAGCAGGGGTGAAACGGCATGCAATTAAGTGGCTATTCCTTCCTCTTCCCTGAGCTCAGAGCATTCTAGCATCCTAGCAGGGGATAAGGCAGAACATCACCTGGTCCCGACTGACTGCACAGCACAGAGCCCCACGGCAGCACATGGAAGGGAACCCCTGCCTAGAACGGTAAGCCACTGGAAACCGAGGGTTCTTCCTACACCTGCTAATGTCCCCTGGCATGTTCAGAACATCTGACTCTCTTACGAATGCATTTTCCCATGTCTTCGGCAGCAATTATAAGGGCTAAGCCCACCAGAAACCCAAGTTTTATTCCTTGGTGAGGCCGCAGAGCCTGCCCACCAGCAAGCCCCAGCATCCTCTCCCATGCTGACGTTTAGAGGATGACACTATAATTAGATCCCAGGCAACTGGCCAAACCAGTGTGTGCTCCATCTCCCTGAGGATGACAGACTGGCCCCCATTCAATGACTGACTCTGGAAATATTTCAAGCCTGTGATGAGTTCCAGGGCCAAACGGGTAACCCTGCTACCTTCCTAAGTGGTTCCCATCTAGCTCAGGTTAGTAACTCTGAAGCATAATTCTAATCTACAGGCAAATTAATACATGCAAAGTCTTGCTCTCGGATACACCAGCAATAAACCAAGACTTAGACTTCCCTGATGGCTCAGATGATAAAAGCATCTGCTTACAATGCAGGAGACCTGGGTTCGATCCCTAGGTTGGGAAGATCCACTGGAAAAGGAAATGGCAACCCACTCCAGTATTCTTGCCTGGAAAATCCCATGGACAAAGGAGCCTGGCAGGCTACAGTCCACGGGGTCACAAAGAGTCGGACACGACTAAGTGACTTCACTTATCTGGAGTGCTGTAACAAAGTTCATTTTGAACTCTCGGTAACTTTCCTGGTATCAGACAGACAGACTGATTATTCCTGGTATCAAAGTGATGCTGAATAGCTTCAGATGACAAACCATAAGAAAGAGTGTAATTCTGTCCATTGAGAAGGGCTTTGTGTGGAAAATACGATGTATTGCACAGGGGATAGAAAACAGTGCTTTGCAGTAGAAGAGATTGAACCTTCTCCTGTGTGAGCTTTTCCCAGAACGCCCCATCTCAGCCCTGATCCCAGAGGCTAAATCTCACTCTCATGCCAACAGTGCCCAACCAGGTGTTGTGATGAGAGGTCACCAGTTCATTCTGGGAGGAAACCGATTTCTACAAAATGGTAACAGGGAGTTAGGAGAGACACTTGGATTGACGGTGAGCCTCGGGAAGGGTTTACACCAAGATTCACAGCAGCTGAGAGAAGCCCAGTGAAGGAGGGGTTATCAGCCACCTAGTTCCCAAGGCAGCAAGACGTGTGCAGGGCTGAGACCAGCTCCAGGCACGGCTCCGACAAGCCCTCCCATCTCACTGTCTTTCAAAACAAATACGTTTTGATTTTTTTTTTTCTAAAGTGGGGGTTGACATTAAAAAAGGAACAGAAACAAGATGAATGAGATCACTGTAAGTTCAGCATTTAAATTCAGAGCATCTGGGAGAGGAGAACAGATCACTAGTAGCAAAAAACGACTCTTTCCGTGTCTGTGCTGGGTATGGTCAGATAAGAGTCGAGTAATCTGTGTAACAGTATGTTTCTTGTTCTTAGGTTTTTTTTTTTCTTTTCTTTCCCCTATTCTGTTGAAGGACAAAGCCCAGATGCTCTTAAAAGTTTTTTCTTGTTTAGTGTCACGGATAACATCCATCCAATTCACAGCTTCCCAACCTTGCTCTGAGGAAGAGCGTCATCCAGGCACTAATTCCTTGAGGTGCCTCTGTCTGCTTGTCTTTTAACTTTATTTTCAACTGGAGGATGATGGCTTTACAACGTTGCGTTGGTTTCTGCCATACATCAGCATGAATCAGCCGTGGGTACCCAGACATCCGCTCGCTCTTGAACCCCCTCCGCCCACCCCATCCCACGCCTCTAGGCTGTCACAGAGAGGTCCCTGTTTTAACAGCAGAGGAGCACTACCACGAGATCTGGAGGAGGTCACGGGCACCGGTCCTTTGTTCCATCACTCCCAGCGCAGAGCCGGGTCTTACACCACTCGGCCCAGTTTCACTGGCAGGACACATGACTTCAAAGTCAGTACAAGGAGAACTTCCACCAGCTGCAGGCTCACGGCTCCTGCCCTGAGCACGTGTGAGTGGGGCATGTTTCCCTCTGATCTGGACCTTCCTGACTCGCTCCGAGGGACCCCAGGGTGGCCCCTTAGGAAGACTGCAACCCTTCCCCATACTTTCCTGTCCTCTCCGTGGGGACTGGTCAACATTTCCCCTCTAAGGGAGAACGGAAGAAGGCCACTTGCATCCTCCAAGACCTCTCATTTGATGACAAATGGCAATGTGACCAGGGAGCGCTCTGCACCTGCCTTCATCCTTTCATGATTTCTCATCATGGGGAACAGCCAACTATTTCTCTCTGATAGAATATTCCTGAGCCCTATTGGGGGGGCATTTCAAGAAAGTCAGGCTTTGGAGGAATAAGAGCAGAGTAACCTGCCACTCATCATTCAATTATTCTGCAAGTATTTATTCAACACCTGAGTGCCAAGCATTGTACCAGGTCCTAGAGAGACAGGAGTGAATAAAACACACACCCAAATCTTGGCCATCGTGGAGCTTGCATCTGGTGGGGAAGACAGATAATACAGACGATAAGGGAGTAAATTATGTGTTAGAAAGGAATGAACATGAAGGAGAAAAGTAAGACAGGTCGGGGGGAAGGATATAGTAGGTCTTGACCTCTCAAGGGAAGATGATCAGGGAAGACCGCACAGGAAGGCAGGCATTTGGGATGTGAGGGAAGAAGCTGGGCGCACCTGGAGGAAGAATGTTCTAGGCAGAGGGAGGAGCCAGTGCAAAGGGGTATGGGCAGGTGTGACGGTCCTAGAAGACTTTGTTCAGCAGACAGCAGCAGGTTCTTCTTGCAGTAACACATACCCAGAGGAGCAACCTCCTCCCCAGAGAAGACTCCTAGGCCCTCTGAGGTCAATTGGATGGCAAAAGCCAACCACGGAACATCATTAAATGGGGGAGGAGCATTGTCCTGCATGGACCAGGCACTGATAACTGCCTAAGGTACTTTTCATAAGAATTGCAAACTAGTATTCCCCCCCCACCCACTTTTTTTTTTTAAAGAAAACTAGTTTTGATTGACAAGGGTCTGCCCATCAACTCCCTTCTTATGCTGGAATCCTCTTGGTTGACCAGTGTGTGGCAAGGAAGAGGAGAGTATCTAAAAACTATATCTAACCCAATGTGCCCTGAAAAGAGACAGAATCTGGTCATCTAAAATGATTTCATGCAAATCAAAACTACAGTGAAGTACCACCTCTCACCGATTAGAATAGTCACCATTGCAAAATCTACAACTAACAAATACTGGACAAGGTGTGGAGAAAAGGGAACCCTCCTACACTGTTGGTAGGAATATAAACTGGTGTAGCCCCTATGGAGAATAGTATGGAGGTTTNTGATTTCATGCAAATCAAAACTACAGTGAAGTACCACCTCTCACCGATTAGAATAGTCACCATTGCAAAATCTACAACTAACAAATACTGGACAAGGTGTGGAGAAAAGGGAACCCTCCTACACTGTTGGTAGGAATATAAACTGGTGTAGCCCCTATGGAGAATAGTATGGAGGTTTCTCAAAAACACTAGAGTTGCTGTATGATCAAGCAATCCCACTCCTGGGCATACATCCAAGCAAAACTGGGTTCAAAAAGATACATGCACTCCTGTGTTCATAGCATCACTATTCACAGTAGCCAAGACTTGGAAGCAGCCTGAATGTCCGTCGGCAGAGGAGCGGATAAAGACACAGCACATCTTTCCATGGTGTGTTCAGGTCAGGTCAGCTCAGGTTAGCTCAGGTCAGGTCAGCTCAGCCACTCAGGCGTGTCTGACTCTGCGACCCCATGACCCGCAGCATGCCAGGCCTCCCCGTCCAGCACCAGCTCCCGGAGTCCACTCAGACTCACGTCCATCGAGTCAGTGATGCCATCCAGCCATCTTATCCTCGGTCATCCCCTTCTCTTCCTGCCCCCAATCC
>SJYX01018185.1:315690-375363 GCA_006410675.1 Oreotragus oreotragus | reverse complement strand
TCACTTTCTGCCATAAGGGTGATGTCATCTGCATATCTGAGGTTATTGATATTTCTCCTGGCAGTCTTGATTCCAGTTTGTGTTTCTTCCAGCCCAGTGTTTCTCATGATGTACTCTGCACATAAGTTAAATAAGCAGGGTGACAATATACAGCCTTGACGTACTCCTTTTCCTATTTGGAACCAGTCTGTTGTTCCATACCCAGTTCTAACTGTTGCTGCCTGACCTGCATACAGGTTTCTCAAGAGGCAGGTCATGGTGTATTACTCGGCCATAAAAGGGAACAGAAGAATGCCACTTGCAGCAACATGGATGCCACCAGAGATTATCATACTGAGTGAAGTCAATCAGAAAGAAAGACGAATGCCATATGGTACGCTTACACGTGGGATCTAAAACATGACACTAAGGAGCTTATCTACAGAACAAGCTCACAGACACAGAATGGACATGGTTGCCGAGGTGGGGGGTGAGGGAGGGGTGGAAAGGGCGTTTGGGGTTAACAAATGTAAACTAGTACATAGAGGGAATGGATAAACAACAAGGCCCTACTGTATAGCATAGAGAACCATATTCAACATCTTGTGATAAACCAGTAACAGGAAAGGATAAGAATGTATAGCTGATTCATTTTGCTGTACAGCAGAAATTGACACATTATACATCAACTATGCTTCAATAAAAAGTAAAATGAATTCAGGTCAAGAGATAAGGGGATTTGATGATACCAAATATTAGATCTCTCTAACTATAATAGAATCTTGATTTACACACACAGCCTCACGAAAGAATGACTCCAGAAAAACGCTTGGCACGGCCAAGCTCATCACCCTGCTTCCCAGGTACCAACCCTGCTTCTGAACTTCTGATGACACCAAAATGAAACCTTTTGCATGGGGGGTTCACTACTCCTTCATTCATCTGCTCACTCACAGGAGAAGCAGCTGTTTTAAAGCTCTGAGGAGGATACTGTGATGATTAAAATGTGGCTCCAGGCTTCCCCGTCTTTCCTTGCTGGACCTCTGTCACGGGAACTACTTGGACACGCCCACTCCCCACGCTGCCTCTCCACCCATAGAACTAAAATGCTAGAAATGCATTCACATTATTCACATTTATCCACATGTATAAATTATATAAATATATAAGCATATTCATTACATTGAATTGATATGTATATATATTTGGAATAACTATTGGGAACTTGCTTTAAGCTAGATGATATGGTGGGTACTTTCTCATAGTAATATTTTCTTCTTTATGCTGTTTTAAATTTACACTTTAAAACAACCCCATGAGATANAACTAAAATGCTAGAAATGCATTCACATTATTCACATTTATCCACATGTATAAATTATATAAATATATAAGCATATTCATTACATTGAATTGATATGTATATATATTTGGAATAACTATTGAGAACTTGCTTTAAGCTAGATGATATGGTGGGTACTTTCTCATAGTAATATTTTCTTCTTTATGCTGTTTTAAATTTACACTTTAAAACAACCCCATGAGATAGGTTTGTTATCCCTACTTTGCAAATGAGGTGAAGGCATTTAAGAGTTCTCACTCCAGTATTCTTGCTGGGATAATCCCACGGACAGAGAAGCCTGGTAGGCTACAGTCCACGGGGTTGCAAAGAGTTGTACATGACTGAACATACAAGCAAAACAAAAAGGCAAAGCAAAGCTGGGAGATGGCAGAGACTAGATCTGATCCCAAGTGTGGTTATTTAAAAAACTCATTTTCCTCACTGAGGATATCAGTTCAGCCCTGGATTTTCCACAGTAAACTGCTGAGACATAGACAGTGATCAGTATGGCCTTGATGCCCAGACTTACGTACAGAGGAGGAGCCATTCTCTCAACTCAACACCTGCCTGAATCGGAGCCCCTGAAGTGGTCCCAGCATCAGGGTCACCCGGCAGCCCAGCAGAAATGGGGATGCTCAGACCCCACCTGGACCTGCTGCCCTGGAAGAACTCAGGGGTGGGGGCCCCGCGACTGTGTTTCAACAAGCTCTCCAGGCGACTTCATTTTAAACCGAAGTAAAATTTACGTGACAAAATCACCCCTTAGAAATACACAATCCCCAGCTTTTATACATTTATGGAGTTACACAAACTTCACCACTTATTCCAGAACGTTTTCCTGAGCGCCCCCCAACCCCAACCCGAAAAAAAGCCAGCCCATGAAGCAGACACTCCTCACCCCGACTCCTCCAGTTCCTGTCGACCACAACTCTGCTTTCTCTCTCTCTGGATTTGCCTGGTCTGGACATTTCGTGTAAATGGAACCTTCCAATGTGTGACCTTTCATGTCTGGCTTCTTTCAACATGTTTTCAAGGGTCATCCATGCTGTAGCACTCTTAGTACTTCATTTATTTCAATGACTGAATAGTATTCCATTGGAAGTAAGATTACATCACAATTTGTGTATCTAGTCATCAGTTGACGGTGCTGGTGATTTACCAAGTGATCAAAATTAAAGATTGGGAGCAAGAGACCTAGGTTTAAAATTCAAATGCTATAAAGATAATACATGGACGAATCCACACTTTTTGGTATAAATTATAAGAAATACAAACCAGGTGCCTTGCACTTAAATTAGAAATAGTTCTGTTTTCCCCCGTGGTTCCATTTTTCTAAGAAAAGCTCGATGTACAGCATTTTGAAACCTTACGTGACCACAGGCATGTGCTAGAAATTTCATGAAAATCTTAAAGTCAAATTTAAATCACAAATGAATTTTCAAATATCGTTAAATATTAGAGCAGTTTCACTGATTAATCATTGTACTTTAAGGTGCCAGAAGATTCTGACTGAACAGAAAGATGTTTCTGTTTTGAAGCAAATTCCTCCCACTCGCTTCGAACTCCAAAGTACGATAGTTCTGCCTTCTTTTAGCTCATTTTGTTCCCTTATTTTATAGCCTTACTCCTTGGACTATTAATGAAAAGGACATTGAATTAGGCCATGTAGTTGTTCATGACATTGAGGATCCCGTGCAGCCCATGGTGGGTAGTTTAAAAAAGACAAGCCTCAGTTTCTTCTAGAGCTTTTGGCAAACTCATCATAATGTGCTTTTTAATACTTTTCATAAATCATCCCAAATACATCAGGACAGCAGCTAATTGAATTGACATATAGCAGTGACAGGCTGATGCAAAGCAATAAAACTGGAGAATTATTCAGAAAAGAGGCCCTTTTGCACGATACTTTCCCTTGGCACAAGGATGCTTTAAATGATTACACCTAAGGACCCAGGGAAAAGTGCTGCTTTCAGCTCACAGGCAGAGAATTTCTTGCAGACACCATGCCAGGGTGACCGGCTCCTGCTTAGATGTGACCTTCTTAGTTAAGACACGTCTGCCTTTTCCCTAATATTTAACTACCAAGGACACTTGGGGGTAAATTTACCATGCTGAATGCAAGATTAGAAATAAAAAGCTGATGAAACAGACAGCTGCATTGATTCTGGAGAAAACAGATACACAGAACCTACTTTCCAAAAGAGAAATGCCACTACGCTTCCCACCATAAATGCAGTCACAGCTTAATATTTCAGCCGTCACCAAGCTGCCAAGTACAACATTATTAGGGGCTACTTTTACTTTGACAAATGTGCAGTCAGAAAGCTCTTTTCTTGTAGGAGCCTATTGTGCGTCTCACAGCTGTATTCCTGGGGGTGAATCATACTAAGACCATTTATCAAGCCTGACAGTGGAAGTCGGGCGTTATCTGCCTTGCAAAAGCTCTCTGGGAATTATCTTCTCTTGTTGGCAATTAGGCAGCCCGGGCAAGCAGCAGCAATCAGGCCGGATTCACCGGGGCTGCAGGTCACTGCTGTCCGTCTCCTTTGACTTTCTTGCCCATTAATCAGTGCGTGCTGGGTCCCAAAGAACCCGGGGTTCCCCAGCTCCAAGCCCTGGGGGTGACAACAGCCCGCATGCTGACTGCGGGAAAGAAAGGCAGGTAACCGCAGCAAGAAGGATGGCAGGACGTGGGCAGCTGCTGAGAACAGCTTGAAGCTGACACAATCGTGTGACAGGAGAAGCCAGCATCGCAGGAAACCAGGGATGGGAACTCATCCAGATTTGTTTAAATCAATTGGAAACGAAGAAAGAAAACCTCACATCTTTTACAGCTGAGAAATGATTAGTTGGTAAAGGGATACTGGTTTGGGGAAGTACGTTGCTGACTTTCTGCTTCCCACTGATTTCTTCCTGCAACTGGAATGGAGTTTTATTTTCTCCTGACAGTGAAAGTGAAGGATGCAACAGGCCTGGGAGGCTCTTCTTTACAAGGGACAGAGGAGACGGAGGAGAATCAAAATTGGAAGACTTAAGTCTGAGCACTCATCTGTTAAAACTAAAGCTCAGTCTTACACCCAAGTCTCAGTCTTCACATCTATCCTGGGAACGACAACAACTACCTCGGGTGTTGAGGGAGAGGACAGGTGAGACTCACACAAAAATGGGAACGTCTTTGGTGAATTTCAAGGATGCTAGTTGCCAGTATTTGCCCGAAAGGATGCATACTTCTCTTCCTTATTTAGAGGTGCCGCTTTGCCTGTTTCAAGTTACAGATCGACAGTGCCTTGTGCTTAGAAACATTTTCCAACAGGGTGCAGACTTCATGACAATTGTAGCCCCAACGTAGCCCTCTTTAAACTGCAAAACCGCAAGTACAAGTCAGCTCGAGAGAAAGATGATTCAGGAGGCAAAGGCATGATCAAGCAGTTAAACAGGATCCCTCAATTTAACACACATGTGGTGTCAAAGACGCTGATCATTCTCGAAAGGCTGGGCTGTCGTGAGCTGAACCAGAACGTGGGCTCAGGAGCGCAAACAACCGGCTGAGCCACCAACACTCACAAATCCCCTGTTTAGATGACTGTTACCTGCTGTGCGGTTGTGGTGGTTCCCGGTTCCTGGAACTTCTTCCAAAGCGTATTTCCCCAACTCCTGCAACCTTTTCCCCCACAGCCACGGCCTAGGAGGGAGCCGCGAGGGGAATGTGACCACAGACAGACCGACCCGACCCTCCCCACGACCCGTGCTCTGACAACGCGGGCCTCCTGACTCTGTCACTAAATCCGAAACAAGCTTGGAGAGCTTTTCCAAAAACACACAGTCACTCACAGTTCAGGGCCAGTTCAGCGCATTCCTAGGTCCTCCAGGAGCACCAGCCTCACGCTGTTGCTGTCTTCTCTTCCTGGGGGGAGATGCAGGACCTACTACAGCAGTGGGTGCCAGAGGTCTTGGTTGGGACGGGTTTGCTCAGCCAAGTTTCAACCCCAAAGTTCTGAGGTCGTCTTGAGAAAAGTCTTCAGATTTTTCACAAGTATGCCCTGGAATAAAATCTTGTAATCGCCACACAAAAAACTCGAGTGACCAGGAGGCACATCCTGTTGGGGTGGGTGGTGGTGTCTGCACCCGGGGTGACTGGCCTTTGCCGGCAGCAGCCTGGCAGGACTGGGGTGCCATGCAAGGTCACCCGGCTTCAGGCGCTACTGACTTCATCTCACTCTGTACGTCTGTGTTAATAAGCATGAAAAGCAGTTACCAGTCTGGAGCCAGGCCCTGCTGTGGGCCAGGAGCTTGGTGGGCATCCTGGCTCACAGACCGCCTGGTGAGTCAGACTGTAGCGTTCCTATTTTATAGGTGAGCAAACTGAGGTGCAGAGAGGTTAGGCACCCTGCCATAGTCCTCTGGTTCCACCGCCAAGACTGGAACCCCAACTTGCTGACCTGAAGGCCCGTGCTTCTCTGCGACCATGCTGCCTCGAGGGCAGTCAGGAGGCCTCTGGGAGCCGCTTCCGGGCGTCGCCTCCAGGGCAGGGGCCTCGGGCAGCCTCGGATGTGACCTGGCATAAGTGGTGGGGAAACATGAGGGCACCTAGGAGGAGGTGGCGGGGCGCAGGCAACAGTGAAGGCCACCGCCCTGCCTGCAGCTCCAAGCGTGCCTTCGAGCATCTCCCTGAACCTCCTTGGGGCCGGATGTCGGGATTCATGGAGCACACTTGCGCTCTCGCACACACGTGAGGGTGGTTGTGAGCCCGTGGTTCCAAACAAGCTGCCAGCAGAGGACAGCGCTGTCCACTGGAACAAACGGGACTCTGCTGGGGGGTTTTCCAGGGGTTAGTGAGGGGTGTGTGGATCCAAGCCCCACTCTGCTGGGCCAGGAGTATCCGGTGTGACCCTGAACACACGGGCTCACATGGCAGAACAGAACCCCGGCGGCTTCAACCTCGTGCCAAGTCCAGGAATGGAAAGCGACTGCATGAGGACCAAACGCTTAACCCCGCGGGCCGCCAGATGGGCCGCAGACGGCGAAGAAAACCACTGGGCTGGGAGCGAACGATCAAAAACGTCCTTAGTAGGACATGTCCATTGTTAATAGCAAACACCTGGGGCCCAGAATGGAGCCATCTGCCGGCACGTTATAATTCATGGGTTTAACATGTGACCTTTGACCCCTGCGCCTCCTCTCCCCCTCCTCCCCGGAAATCAATTAAAGTGTAAATGTAATTGGCCAGAATTTTTAATAAAGAAGGAGACCGGCTGAGCTCTGGTCACTTGAGAGGAGCGCAGGCGGCCACTGGGTGTTTCTAGCAAGCAGCCCTTCTGCTTCTGTGCTCGGATGGCTCCTTCCCAAATCCAGCCCCGCAGGGCAGCGGACTCAGGCCAGGGGACCAGTGTCACACGAGAGGGGCCCAGCCCCCCAGAGGCAGTGTCTCAGCTTCGTTACAGGAAGAGGCCACTGTCCCTGCGTGGGGCTCGTCAGGGCTGGGGCTTTGACAGACCCAAACAGATCCAGGGCTTAACAGAGGGCGGTTTACACGGCGACGTAACTGCGTCCTTGCCTCCCGCCCCAGGAGACAGACCTGTGTAGACCCTGCTGGCGGTCACATCTGCTCACTCTGCAAGTTTCTAACAGGGAAGACACTTTTAACCAAACATGATCGCAAAAGTGCTCATGGGAGATACTTCCAAGCAGTCCAACAAAGGCTGAAGCCTACTCAGCCTTGTTCTAACGTCACTGAGCTCCCGATGCTAGGGTAGCACTCAGGGCAGCCTGCAACTTGAGAGTGGTGGGGATGACTCTCCAGGTCCCCCTCCCCTTCCATTGCCCCGGGGATTGGAAATGCAAGGTTCCAAGTACACCTGGTGAGGGGCCAGGGAACAGGTGAGAGGCAGGAGCCAGAGGCTGCAGGCTGATGTCTTGAGTCTGATCCTGATCTACTGTGGGGCCTCTGGCCTTTCTGAACCTCGGTTTTCTCATCTGTATGATGGAGGTGACTGTTTCTGCCCTTTGATGTAGAACTGTGACGATTAACTGAGAAAGGTCTTTGTAAGCTGGGGAGTAATCCATGAGATCTCCAGGGCCTTATTCTTACAACTACTTTTGGTTTTTCTATTTTCAGCCTCCTACTTTGCTAAAATTAAACACAGGCTTTTAGGAGAAGCCACTTCTGGAAGGACTCTGCCTTTTAAAAGCAAATTGCTCCCTGGTCTCCATGGAGTTTAAAACAGGAAACAAGGGGCTCAACCTTCTGTCTACCTGGGGTTTCTCAGTCCTTATTCTTTTTTATTTTTGTTTTTATTGTATGGTTTCTGTTCTTGTGAGTTATCATAAGTCCATTGTAGCTGATGTGGAATATACAATAAAAGAAAATGGTGACGCTGCAGCCAGTACTATAGTATAAAAGACGACAGCCTCAGAATCTTCTCCCTGGAAGTTTAGCCATTACATGCAGGGCATTACATGCAAAAAGTTTAGCTATTAACTCTGCACAGATCTGATTGTGCTGGAATCACCATCCAGCTATCCATCTACTATCAGCCCATTCAAACATCAGCCTATCTACCCCTCCATCACCCATCCATTCAACCACTCACCCTCCCATCCATCCTTCCATCCATATATCCATCCTTCCATCCATCCATCCTTTCAGTCCAGAAGTATTTATTGAAATTTACTATGTACCAGGCACTACTATATTCTAGGTGCTGGGGATTTAGCAGTGAATAAGACAGACAAAATTCATGACCCACTAGAGCTTAATGTGGGTCCCTCTGAATACTGTTGGTCACAGAGAGGCCCAGAATTTACCCTTGACGTTACACTGCAGCCTCTGTGCCACATGTCCTGGGGAAAGGAAGAAGCTCTGTGTGTGTGTGTATGTGTGTGTGTATGTGTGTTGTTTGTGTGTAAGGGGGGAAGTATTGGCAAAATTTCAGCAGCAATGTCCTGGGGGAAGGAGGAAGCTCTGTGTGTGTGTGTGTGTGTGTGTGTTTAAGGGGGGAGGTATTGGCTGAATTTCAGCGGCAATGTTTTCACACATGTTCTACCACAAATAAAATGCTGGATTAACGAGCAATGACAGGAAATAATTCTCTGCTGTTGTAACATAAGTTGAAGGAGATTTGCAGAACTAAATGCTTAAAAATGGGCCAGCCCTCCTGCTTCGAGAAGTCACATGGGGACAAGGCTCTGGACTGAGGAGGCTTCAGTCCCCACATGAAGCCTGAACGCAGCAAAACATCCAAGGATGCAGGTGGTGGCAAGGATCCCAGGAGACAGGGTGGCATGGCCGTCCTAGTCTACATCTAGTCTGGACCACAGAGCTCCCTGGGGGCTTCCTCTGACCAGAACCCCCACGTAGACGCCCTTCTCTTCCTGAGATTCACCGGAGATAAGACACAGCAAGGTGGAGAGTCAGGGGCTTGGCTTCTGGGGACTCAGCCTTACATCCCGGGGCTTCCACTTGGCTAGTTTTGAAAACATAAGCATTCATTTAACTTTCTGAGCTCCATCACCTCATCTTTAAAGTGGCTATAACTACACCCACCTCACACCTTTGACCGATGAAAGAGGACACCCCAGGGCCATNGGACTCAGCCTTACATCCTGGGGCTTCCACTTGGCTAGTTTTGAAAACATAAGCATTCATTTAACTTTCTGAGCTCCATCACCTCATCTTTAAAGTGGCTATAACTACACCCACCTCACACCTTTGACCGATGAAAGAGGACACCCCAGGGCCATCTAGGGCCCAAGTCGACTTTGCCTCTGTTCATTTCCTCCAAACTGGATATTCAGGAGAAGAGGCCACGTGGAATGGTCTTCCCAGCTTGACCTCTGATTTGCATCCAGCTTGAGAGGAGCAGACATTCTGCATGCCCTTGCTGCTGTGACTGTTACTATCCCAAGTCTGCACTGATTGCAGACAAATCCTTTCACTTTTCAGTGAGCAAAATCTAATCCTGTGGAGAGGAAATAAGTATACAGTCTGTACTGAGGGGCTCTCCTGCCAGTTCATTTCCCCTTTATGGTTACATCGGGAAGTAGCCAACGCAATTACTCTGGTTGGATAATTACATTGATTCTAACCTATAGTGTTTTAAGGTTACTAGAGTTCCTCATTTTGTTGCTGTCTGTTTTTCTTCTTAACTCCTTGGGTAAAGATTTCCATCCCTTCCGCTGTACTTGGAAGAAGTGAAGAGTTTCTTAACCTTTTCATTGAGGAAAAAAAAAAAACTCACCTTCAAATGAAGAGCTGATATGGGGAAATAATTTTCTCCAATCCCACGTTCATAAAATCCCTTTATAATAAGCATATTTCAAGACCTCAGATAGACTCTCAAATTTTAACAGGGGGTGAGCTTTAATTATGTATATTTTGCACTGATTCTTTAAGAAAGCAAGTTCTTTGAAAGGTATAGACTTTCCAGATACATCGTATTTCTGTCAGTTCCTACCACATCTGAAACTTGGGAAGTTTTCACTGAAAAGTACAGTTAATTTTAGTTTCTTGAATCACATTTTCAGATAGAAAAGTGAAAGCTCCATCACCTCTTCTTTAAAGTGGCTATAACTACACCCACCTCACACCTTTGACCGATGAAAGAGGACACCCCAGGGCCATCTAGGGTGTATCTAACTAACTCTTTGTGAACCTATAGATTGTAGTCTGCCAGGAATTCTCCAGGCAAGAATACTGGAGTGGACTTATGGACTCTGAGGGAGAAGGAGAGGGAGAGGGAGAGGGAGGGATGATTTGGGAGAACAGCATTGAAATATGTATACTATCATGTAAGAAATGAATTGCCAGTCTATGTTCAATGCAGGATGCAGGATGCTTGGGGCTGGTGTATGGGGATGATCTGGAGGGAAGATGTGGGGTGGGAGGTGGGAGGGGGGGTTCATGTTTGGGAGTTCGTGTAAAAAAATAAATAAATACAAAAAAAAAAAAAAAAAGAATACTGGAGTGGGTAGCCGTTCTCTTCTCTAGGGGATCTTCCTGACCCAGGGATTATACTTGAGTCTCCTGTGTTGCAGGCAGATTCTCTACCATCTGAGTCATCAGGGATAGAAGCTGCCTCAAATATAAATTCAATTTTCCTGTAACACGAGCTAGGAATTCTCGAGAAGAGTCAGCCTAACCCTATGCAATTCTTCTGGGATTGGTTAAGACTGTACTTCACTCTGGAATATTCCCAGCACACACCCCTTCCAACCTCGCTCCTTGTTTGCAATAAATTATTGGTAAATTTTTTTTAAAAGGTGTTAAATGCTATTATGGTAATATTTAAAAAATTCTCCTTATCTTTTAGAGGCATAACTTATATATTTATAGATGAAATTATGATACCCAATATTGTATAAACAGATTAGGTGCCCTGACTGCAAGCCCCATGACACCCAAAATGTCCTGGAGGAGAGCCCTGAGCTTTGGGTCTGCTATCACCAGTTTGCTTGTCTGTCTTCCTTGTCACAATAGAATGGCCTAGAAGTCAAGCTTCCTGCCATTTGGGTCCACTGGCCCACCCTGCTCCTTGGGACCAGACACCTAGGTTCCCCAAATTGACTCTAGTTGAGTCAATGAGAGCTTTTGCTACAATTGGTCGCCCAGCCCTGCTTCCTGTAGCTGGCTTGTCTGGGCTTGAGGGCGGAGCCCACGTCCTCTCGGGTTTTCAAGAGAGAAGGGTGAACTTGGGTGGAGCCATCCAGCTGTGCTCTGTGTCTGGACAGCTGTGCAGCAAGGAAGCATGCAGTGAATGTTTCCTGAATTGAATTATACGGAATCGAATGAGCCAATTATCCACACTTCTGCGGAAGTGGACTGGCTATGCTTCCACCTTAAACGCAGTTATTTGATCTAGTTGTAGATGGTATTCGTGAACGCCCAACCTCAGCAGAATGTAAATGATCGACACCCCTGTTGAGCAAGCGGTGACCCTCGCTCGTTTGTTTTCTCAGCCCACGTTATACTGGGCGCTGAACGCACTGCCCTCCACTGCCTGTTGGCAACCGGGCCGCACATTCTTTGCTCGAGAATTGTTTGTCAGCCTGGATTAAACAAAACCCAACAGCCCCAAACTCCAAATCTTAGGATCAGCATGAAAACTACGGCAGTAATTCCTTCCAGAGACACACATGTGTGCTCTTTTGTGGTTCTTGGATGTAGAGTCCTTAAAGAATCTTACTGGAGAAACAGCAAAGTGATATTCCAAACAGGAAAGACAGTCCAGGTAAGAATACTGGAGTGGGTTGCCATGCCCTCCTCCAGGGGATCTTCCCGACCCAGAGATCAAACCTGGATCTCTTGTATCTCCTGCATTGCCAGGCGGATGCTTTACCGCTGAGCCACCTGGGACGTCTTCCCGTCTTGGCTCAAACGTCAGCTCCACAGAGTTCTTCCCCAAACCACTAACTAACGTCCGGTCCCCCAGCCAACACGTCTGCTTTTCACCCTCTTCCTTTGCTTTTGTCACAGATCTCCGTTCAACCTGCATTTTGTAATTTACTGCTTTCCAAGGCTGTCTTCCTCACAAGAATTCAAGTTCCACGAGGACAAGAAAAGGATCTGTCCTGCTCATGGTTGAAATAACTCCACCATCTATCCAAGTGCATAACCCGCTGCGGGAACGGAGTCACTGCGTGCTTGAGTCCAGCTGTATCCCGTCATGAGGTGGCTCTACGGCTCCAGTTCTCATCTTAACAGGAAATTTTCCACAAAAAATAAGAGGAGGTTCTGACAGTAATTTCTGAATACTAACCCTGCTTTTTTTCCTACTCTCGGAAGTGACATTTACTATTATACTAAATATTCTTTCCCCAAAGTGCTCATATTATTAAAATTATTTTTCTTACTCCCATAAATGTGGCATACTTAGCCCTCAACCCCTTAAGGCCAAATGCTCCAAGAAGCTCATTAATGGATGGACTCAACTGAGTTCAAACTCCCACTCCAATCCCCAGATTTTGCTTTTGCCAAAGAGTGATTTCCAAGACAGGTCTTAATGTTAACTATCCAAAGACATAAAACACACACTCTCACACACACTCAAAGACCTGTAGTAATTAATGATATGACCCCGTAAGGATACCTCCTCCAACTATTTCTGTAACATGCAACTAAAGTCCTGACACCCATGTTTAAAAGAGCTCTCCTCCACCCTCCGTTTCCAGGCCTTTGGGTCCCATTCGTCAATGATGGCAGTTGGTGAAATTTCAGAGTTAGAATTCTGGAATGTTTTGATAAGGAATAAACAAGGGGTATTAAGGAATGCATTTCTTTCCTTTAAACCATCGGCAACACTTGTTTCTTTTTGATTCTGGGAGAGTTTCATATCATGAAAGCAGTCCCTGATTCATCTCTTTGCAAGTCACCTTTGGGGCTGAGACTTAAATCACATTTTTAGCATTTGCTTCTCATGTCTGAATCAGCAGTGGGGAGGAAGTCGGGAGGAAGGTTTGGACATGGGCCAGCTGAAAATGAGCCATTCACACAGAAACCATGGGCGCTCATACGGCACTAGAAAAGCTTTCCAGCAACTATGAGCAGGAATCCTGGGGGAAAAAAAGAGCCTTTAACTCTTCAATGGTTCCAAGGTTCCTGTGAGCTGAACAATAATAATAATAACACCGTCTATTTGTGGAGTGATTTGTAATTTACAAAGACATATGATCTCATTTAATCCACTCTCTCACTCTCACGGGGACCCTATGAGGTAAGAGAATGACCACGTTGAGATAATGGTGGAGATTAAAAGCAGCCTGGAAGTTCTACAATGGGTGATGGATGACTGAGGTGGCCGGAGCGCTCGACCTCCCCCTTACTGTGGGCTTTTGTGATTAATTCACCCACTTGCTTAGGAAGTTTCTCTCCATCTGAGAAAATTAAAAACACCACTCTCTGGACAGGAATATGGGATCACAAATGAGAACCAAATAGAAAAGATTTACACAAAAGCACAAGCTCAGCAAAAGAGGAAACTTAGAAATCACTAATAAGGTATAAATCAAGGAAAGGCTATTAGCAAACCCCTGGTAAGGAAAAAAAAAAAAAAGGCGTTTAAAGTGATTTGCTGAGCTCTTAACAATACCATTTCTACCTATGATTTTCAAACATCTCCAGGGTAATTTGGCTCGAATCCTTAAACACTGTCATGAAGATGTTCCAAGTTGAAGGGTTTTACACAAAATTACAGAGGGTACCAGAAAGCAGTGCCTTGCTGTTATACTTCCAGAATTGTGTGAATTTCAGAGCTGGAGGGCCTTGCTCATCTGTGCGTTCCCCACAACAAACGTGGGTCAGGGTATTTGTTTAATGTGTGAACAAGCAAGCGAAAGAACGGGTGGATGGATGGATGGATGGAATGATGTACACAATGAACAGATGGATGGATGGATGGATGGATGACCAGATGGGTGTATAGGCAGATAGAACAAACAGTGAATAGATTGTTGGAGGAAGGAATGAAAGAAGGATAAAGACTAACTCACTCATTGCACTGATAAGAAAGTAAGAGCCAGTGTGGTTACTAATTTGTCTGTTTTGCCAAAAACAGCTGGTGTCAGAATTGAGGCTCTCAGGTCTCTTAAAATCCCAGTCTAGTGTTCCCAGTCTAGACTCTCTTATCTTCTACTTGCCTTTTTTAATCAAGAATTCTGAATTATTAACAATATTAACAACACAATCTTCTTAGTCTTGAGAGCCACTTTTGGAGGCAATATAGGCTGGTGTATTTGTACCTACTTGATAATCAGGGATATTAAGCACAGAGTGAATTTCCTGCGGCCACTTTGAGCTCATCAAGAATGAGAAAGCACGAAAACCACTCAATTTCCCATCAGCTTTCTGCTCAGAGATTCACAGAGTGAGCTGCTTGTGTCGCTGGAGCCCACCTGGGCTGGTGGAATACTGGAGACAGGAGAGTGCCACAGGCCCTGGCCCAGCCTCACCCCCAAGAAGAGATTCTTTGCCCCAAATACCCAACAAACAGTTTTTCTGCCCCTGCCCAGGGAGTTTAAATGACATGGGGCACATTATTTCTTGGAGCAAACTGCCCCTCTTTGAGGATGTTCCCTTGGTTGAAATCTAGAGTTTTGCAGCATTTCACTTCCTGTTGGTATTGGACCTAAGATATTGGGTTGGCCAAAAATTTCATTTGGGTTTTTCTGTAAGATGTTATGGAAAAACCCAGATGAATTTTTTGGCCAACCCAGTACTTTCACTTCTGGCTTAGGTTCTTGGCTTCCACCATCTCAGACGCAGAGAGCAAGTTCTTCTGCGAGGTCTAGGTGAGTCCCTTGAATTGTGCTTAAGACAGAATCTCAAGCAAAAACGATGCCTATCTATGCTGAAGGTGGTGATGGACGATGGACAGGAGATGCAGGGCCTTGCTGGGATGAGATGGCTCAGGGACCAGCTCTGGTGAAAGGACAATGCCCACCATGCGAGCCTGCGGTCCAGCCCCCAAGCTGTTCGAGAGGAGGCCCATGAGGCTATCAGCTGCAAAAGCGTTACCACATTCTGTAACAGTCCATCTCTCTGCGGGGACTTCTAATCCTCTTTAAGCAGGTGCCCCCTGCACATCAAGACCTCATGAAGGCCAGCCCTTAGGATGCCCTTTGGCACCTGCTTCTTGCAGCCAGTGCTTCTTTTGGCAAACCCAGGGAGCAGGCTTGGCCTAGGAAGTGCCACGAAGATAAGCACTGGGAAGGTCTCAGGGTATAAAGAAGAAGCTGGCATCATCACAAGGGTACGTTTTCCTTCACTGATGAAAATCTTCCTACCTTAGCACAACATCTAGTTTGGGAGGGACCCTTAGAGGTGTAGGAATGCATTGGAATCTGGAATCATTCCAAGCTGCATCTATTTCCACCTCCTCTGAATGCTCCAATGATTAAACTGTCTTCCTTTTTTTTTCCCCCTGGGTGAATCAAATATAGAATTTCAGAAAAACCATGAAGCAAGGAAGAATGACATAACTTACCGAGGAGGGAAAGTCACTTAAGATTTGAGAAGGGAATGTGCTATCAGCAGTAGGGACCCTACAAGTCCCCAAGCTACTGACACTTAGATCCTCTGCCCCAGGGCCAACCCAGAGAGAAGACACATCTCCCCACCTGGCACCCATCTGATCACAGCCCCTTTGCCCAGTGGCTTTCCCAGGCCCAGAAGGAGCTGTAGGCACAAATCGAAACCATGTGCGGGGGATTCCAGGGTTATTTGCCATCTCTAAACAAAGGCCATATCCGGGCCCACCACTTCTCAGCGAAGCGCTCAGGCCACATGCCCTATGCTCTGCAATCCGGGTGATTCTCTCCGAGGAGTCTGGTTCATGGACTTTCTTTCTGGAAGCTTCCACGAGTTCTCTGGCCAGAAAACCAGGGAGCTCTTTGCCCAGCTGTTTCCTGATATGCATCGCCTGCCGCAGCCCGGCTCCGGGAGCAGCCGAAGCAAGGGTACTTGCCCGGTTGAAGGGTTCATGATGCAGCCTCCTTTGTCGGCGGCCGTCTGGCAGCTACAGCCTCTCTCCAGGGTGTCATGGTTCATCCCAAAATTGTGGCCCAACTCGTGTGCCAGGGTCACAGCCGCGCCCAGGGGGCTGTCTGAATGGTCCTCAAAGAAAACACAAGGGCACAATGTATAGGCCACAGCCTTTATACCTCTTTCCCAGCGCCCCCTTCCCTCCCAGCGCTGCCCCCCCAGACATTTATCTTTCATGAACACTTGATGGAATGCAATCTCCTATAAGGAATCAAGATGTGCTGTGCTGTGCTCAGACATGTCCCGACTCTTTGCAACTCTGTGGACTGTGGCCTGCCAGGCTCCCCTGTCCACGGGATTCTCCAGGCAAGAACACTGGAGTGGGTTGCCAGGCCCTCCTCCAGGGGATCTTCCTGACCCAGGGGTCAAACACATCTCTTGCGCCTCCTGCACTGGCAGGCGGGTGCTCCACCACTAGTGCCACCTGGGAAGCCCAAGGATAGAGCCCCATTATTTAGTTTAGACTTAAAGATTTGACCTATTTCATTAAACTAGTTTGGGGTCCCCTCTGCTGAAGAACGCATTCCTCATGAATACATGTAGGATTCCTTACGTCTTTACATGAAATAATCAAGACAATCATTTCCCTCCGGCATCCTACAAGCTCTCACAAGACACAATTCTGCTGAATGAGGTAAAAAGGTGTCCTGCCTCATAGGAAGAGGCGGTCCTTCCCAGGTGGCTTAAGTGGTAAAGAATCCGCCTGCCGATGCAGGAGACGCAGGAGATACAGGTTTGATCCCTGGGTCGGCAAGATCTCCAGGAGGAGGAAATGACAAGGAGTCTCATGGAAAGAGAATCTGGCGGGCTACAGTCCATGGGGTTGCAAGTGTCGGACATGACTTAGCGACTTTACGACAACAGGAAGAGGCAGCTCATTTCTTCACAGGTAATACAAGTGCCATTTTATCCTTGACTGAGAAGATGCTACAGAAAGTCAGGAGAGGAAGCATGCCTCGTACAGTCTAAATAAGATCGGAGCAATCCCCGCCCCGTTTTTTTTTTTGACAGTTGAACCATGCTCGCTAATATTGTTTTATGCATTATACCTAGCTTGTTCTCAGTCCACATCTTTCTTGCTTAATGTCTCTCATCCACTTGTTTGCCTTCTCATTTGAGTCGGCAGCCGTGATACCCAAGGAGTCTTCATCCTGTTAGCAGATGCATTATCTTGTTGGCCATCAAAAGATTCGAGCAGAGGAGCAGTTGGGAACGGGCGGGGCTGCCAGTGTTGGATGCTCTCCTGGGAGGCGTGGGTCGGCAGTGGCTCACTGCGGGGCTGGGGGCACTGGCAGGACTGCTAGTCCCGGAAGGTGCCCCTTGGCCCCAAGTCTCCAGGGTCTGAGCAATTCTTACTGGGTATGCCTCTTGCTGTCTACTGTGGTAGAGAAGGATACTTGGACATTTTACAATAGTTCACCATAAACGCAAACTACATTGAATAAAGTGTCTGAAGACTCACTGAATTAAGATTGCAACTTGCCTGTTCTCGTTTTGTCAGGAGGCATCCTGATTCTCTGACTCTTGCTGCTGGGAGTTCACTCAACCTTTATGCTTAGTTTAGGAAGGTGGGTTTTCCATCCAGCAAGAGCTGCTTGGCCACCCCCAACTTAGTGGAGTACGTGCATGGCTTGGGTAAAGAGATATTAGAAATTAATTTTTCAAATATCACTACTCAACTTTTTATCAGTGACTATGATCTGCAGAAACGGTGCCCATGACTGGTGTTTCTGCAAACGCCTGCATGTCACCAAGTGTTGAAGGCAACGTTCTGAATCCTGCTTTGTGCTGCAAGAGGTAACATGGGAGGTTTCCAGGAAACAGTGATACTGTGATTTAGAGTAGCGGTTCTCAACCTTTTGGCACCAGGAACCAGTTCTGTGGAAGACAATTTTTCCACAAATGGGCGTGAGGGTGGGGATGGTTTTGAGATGATTCAAGTGTATTGCATTTATTGTGTTCAGTTCAGTCGCTCAGTCGTGTCCGACTCATTGCGACCTCATGAATCGCAGCATGCCAGGCCTCCCTGTCCATCACCAACTCCCAAAGTTTACCCATACTCATGTCCATTGAATTGGTGATGCCATCCAGCCATCTCATCCTCTGTCGTCCCCTTCTCCTCCTGCCCCCAATCCCTCCCAGAACCAGAGTCTTTTCCAATGAGTCAACTATTCACATGAGGTGGCCAAAGAATTGGAGTTTCAACTTCAGCCTCAGTCCTTCCAATGAACACCCAGGACTGATCTCCTTTAGGATGGACTGGTTGGATCTCCTTGCAGTCCAAGGGACTCTCAAGAGTCTTCTCCAACACCACAGTGCAAAAGCATCAATTCTTCGGCGCTCAGCTTTCTTCACAGTCCAACTCTCACATCCATACATGACCAGTGGAAAAACCATAGCGTTGTTTATTTCTATTACTATTATATCAGCTTCACCTCAGATCATCAGGCATTAGATCCCAGAGGTTGGAGACCCCTGCTTTAGAGAACATGCTATTCCTGATACAAAAAATCTTTGTGGGGCCTCTTGATAGAGGGGTGCTCATATAAGATTTTATAGGTTTGTTGGCAGTTACAGCTGTAGCTGCCTTTCTCAGTAGCCCTCAGTCTAAGAAACCAAGTTATTCTTAGAATAGATGAAATTCCTAATAAATTACTTTGTTTAGATTTTACAGTTTCCTGTTGTAGGAAGCTTCACAAATGTTTCAGCAAATCAATTCTATTCAATCTGAAAATGGTGAATTTAGCATGGTTTTGTACAAAATTCGAGGAATTCATCTTTAAAAACAAAAAGCCTCTTCATCAAATTCTTTTGTATCACTGAATATCGTGGTTTTGTTTTGAACTGCCTAATTGTTTCGCATTCTTCCACATATATGTGATTATAAACAGAATGTCTCTTAAGAGACCCCGATAAATGGTTTACATTTCTAATAAGACAAAAACCTATTTCTTTATTACTGGCATTATCTCCAAACCAAGACTATTTTAGTCCAGTTAGATACAAAGGCGTGGATTGAGGTAACGGAAATGAAAGATTTGCTCAATCTCAGAAAAATGGAGAAACAGTACAGAACTCAGATCTTCAATGCAATCAGGATCCCTGCTTCCTCGTGACAGGATTTCCTTCCTCTTAGATTTGTGGGTCCTTGAAAGAGGCACGGTTGCAAGTAACACTCATGAATTTAACTTCAGAGACACAGTGGGAGAAAGTCTAGAGGTTTTAGATCTGGTCAAGATATTGATTTTTTTGACCTCAAGAATTTTATAGAAACCAAAGGAGCTGTGGACTTCCAGCTGACACGGTGCTTCTTGTCACTTGAAGCAAATAAGGAATGTGCCAAGGATGGACTTCACTGCTGGCCGGCTTGTCAAACTCACTTCTTGTTAATTAATTTTGGCCTTGACTTGATTTCTGATGCAGTATATTTATCTGCTTCTATTTCCCACATTCATTTTCATCTGTTTTAAATAGCCTTCCCTGCCTGCTTTCAAAGAAGGAATCTTGATCAAATGCTTGCATGTAAACGGAGTAAAGGATGTGAACTTTAAAAAGCCTCTTTATGTGATTGGATCGGCCATAAGAACGTTTAAACACGCTACAGCTGCAGAGCTGCCAGGCTTATAAGGAATTCAGATTCAGCCCTAAAAAATATTTATGCCAAATTTTAAGTGGCAAAGTCAGTAGCGACTGATCATGGAACCATGAAAGAGAAAATGATTCCCTCTTAAAACTTTACAGGCTACTCTGTTAAAAATACAGTTGGGATCTGACTTGAAATGAACCTGGCACCAACAAAAAAAACAAACTTTCCAGGGACCTCCAGGTTCAAAGAAAACCAGAGGGTAGACCGTTTAAGCCAGAAGTCCACTGGGAGGGGCAACCCCTTCGTAGAGCCTCCCCAGCCTACACGTTCAGCACGTGTTTATGTGAATTACCCACACCACCCAGAGAAGAGGAAAATGTTCCATGCAGATATTCACTAAGAAGATTAAGGTGGGCAGAACGTGAAGAGCAAATAGAAGTCAGCAGAATATTCCTCCTTCAGCCCTTTAATACAATCAAATATTCACAAATGTTCTGTTTGAAAAATGTGGAGGAATTCACAGTTTCTTGGAAGGGCAAGGCTGTTTGTTTAACGGAGGGGGTGGGATGGTCTCGGAGGACACTCTCTGTCCGAGGGCTGGTGCGAAGGGGACACCACATTGTTCCATCAGGGACTGAAACCACGTGGGATGAGAGTCTTCCCTTTAGTTACCTGACAAAGGGGAGCCCATCAAAGTTATCTCCCTGTTACATTTGGAAGGAACAAGTCCCAAATAGTCTCCCCGTTTTATTTCCTTTTACAAACATATATCGCTCTTATATGACAAAGTGATCCTTGTAAAGCAATAAACCTAGGTCTCTGCCTTCCAAGAATAAGGTTAGTATAAAGACAAATTAGACCCTGGCGAGGAGGTATGTCAAGCATTTGCAGCGGTAAACAGTTAAAAACCCCAGACTTCTGGCTATTGGGTCTGGAGGCAGAACCATCAGAAAACCATTCTAACAGTAATATCTGGTGAGACCACAGTCCATCCCAGAAGCTAAGTGATGAGGGCAACCCCAGGGCCCTGGCTCATCCCAGCACTGGTAAGATTTCTTGGTTGGAGGCAGATGGACCAAAATCCCACTTGAACTTTTCCTCCATAAAAGGTGTAGATTAAACTATTGAACTATTTTTGCACACCTTTTCTATGTGCATCTTGGTGTGTTTTTTTAAACAGTCCCTAGAATACTGTTGGGTAGGGAAGATCATAAGCAGAAATAAGGTAGAAATATATCTAAGCCAACTCCTTGGAAAAGATCCTGATGCTGTGAAAGAATGAAAACAAAAGGAGAAGAGGGTGGCAGAGGATGAGATGGTTACATAACATCATCGACTCAACCGACAGGAACTTGAGCAAACTCCAGGAGATAGTGAAGGACAGGGAAGCCTGGCATGCTGTAGTCCACGGGGTCACGAAGAATCAGACATGAATTAGTGACTGAACAGCAATGATATTCAAGGAGCATTAAAGAAAAAGGATCTAATTTTACAAAGTCTGATAAATTTCCTGAAAAATCAAGAGAATTAGGTCTGGACATTGCTGTCGACTTCTCCATGCCCCTGGCTTACCATGACGATTCCCCCGGACTGTTCTGCTGTGCACATACTCATGATGGGTGCCATGCCGATGGTGGTCCCTTGGAAATAAACTCCACTAGGAATAAAAGAAAGGACTCTCTTAAATCAATATAGAGAAGCTTTCTAACATTTGAAATTCTGTTGGACATTCCTGCATTCCAAAAGCAGAAAAACTGCAAAATCGTATGTAAAGATTCAAACTAACACAACGTTTGAAATCAACTATATTCCAATTTTAAAAAGATGGAAATAGTTCCATGAGAGTACATTTGTAGGTGCTTTTTATCATTGGTTTTTCTAAAAATGTGTGTTCCAATTGCATCATCATCCCATAATCCTTTAAGATTTCTGTTTTCAAGACTCAGGGCAACAACCAGTCATGACTTGTATATTGATAATTTGTAATCTGTCTGTCTCCTAGTGAACTGGGGGCAGGGTGCTCCTTTTAAACAATATCTGCTGATGCTAGGGCTGAAAAGAGTCACAGAGAGAGAGAGAATCACTATTAATAAATGAAATACATTAGATGCTTAACTTGATTCTCTGCTGCTTTTGCTTTCCTGGGTAACATTACTGGGTTACAATTAGGTCAGAAACCCAAACTTTTCCAAAATGTCCTGCTAATATGGCTTGAAAAAATAAAAACAGCAGAAAAATGATTGACCCTTGGGAGTGAATGCAGAAGCGCCCACAAAGCCTTAGCACCTAGGAGGAAGCTTCCGGAAGGAGACCTCATGGCTTTGGAGAAGGTTTTCCCCACATGGAATCTTAGTCAATAAGTAATGACATCAAGGCCTGTTTAGTGCAATGCTATTAATTCTAACTTAGTGCATTAAAAATGAAAAATTGAATAGTTGAGGTTTGGAAGCAACTTCAACATCCATCGACAGAGGAATGGATGAAGATGTGGTGCACGTATGCAGTGGAATATTACTCAGCCCCTGAAAAGAATGAAATAATGCCATCTGCAGCAACATGATGGGCCTAGAGAGTGTCACACTGAGTGAAGTCAGTCAGAGGAGAAATACAGTATGACATCCCTTATATGTGAAATCTAAGAACAAACGATACAAATGAATTTGCTTATAAACCAGAAAGAGACCCACAGACTTAGAGAAAAAACTTATGGTCCAGGAGGGAAGGAAGGGATCTCGGGATAGTTAGGAAGTTTGGGATGGATATGTATCCACTGCTATATTTAAAATGGGTCACCAACAAGGAATTACTATATAGCACATGGAACTCTGTTCAACGTTATGTGGCAGCCTGGATGGGAGCAGAGTTTGGGGGAGAGTGGATGCATGTATATGTATGGCTGAGTCTCTTTGCTGTTCACACCTTTGTTAACTGGCTATCTCCCAATACAAAATAAAAAGTTAAAAAATAAAATTATTCCTTGTTTACCTGAAACGCAAATTCAATAGAATATCCTGTATTTTATCTGGGAACCCTAAAATAACAGCGTTGCCTGTTTAATAAAGATACGCTCCACCGCAATCCTCCATACCTTCTTTCTGTCTCCCACCCCATTTTCTGCTCCATTCTGCCCCATTCCAGAAAAAAAAAAAAATCAAACATTGTATTTGCTGAATCTCCTTCAAGCAAAACAAATAAATGGCCGTGTTTTCTTGGCCATGTACACATACAGACACTATACACATTAGCTGAAAAGTTATGCATTTTGGCAGTGCTCAATTGGACTAAAAGGATATGTGTAGGCAAAATAAAACTTCATCTATGTATCTATGTATCCAGTCATTCATCTCTCCAGCCAGCCAGCCTATTACACTCATGTGTGCAGCTGTAGGGGCCGCAGCTATATATTTACATCTGTATAGACCATTTTAACAGATACAATTAAACATATATATAAATAGTAAAGTTATATAAGAGGCTAATTTATTTCCAGATGTTCAGATTGGACAGGCTCCATTTGGGGGAAGAAATCAAAACAAAACACTCTGACTCTACTTTTAGTAGTTCGGGATTAATCGATGCATAAAATATGCGGCAACCACACATATTCAGGGGTGGAGGCGGGAAAACAGCCCTGAGAAATGGCCAGAGTCAGTTAACGGGGAAGGCCGACAACCTCAGTTCAGACGAAGGCCTTTTCTAAAGTGAGCACAGGGTAGGGCTGCTTTTCAACTTCCTATAAATGTTCAGTAAACTAGACCCAGTGTGTGTGACAGGAAAGTGTCTCTGACCCCAAAGCTTTCAATTCAGTGATATGAGCTACAGGAGAACAGAGTCTTGGCATAAACTGGACTTCCCTCGTGGTCCAGCGGCTAAGACTCCATGGTCCCAAGGCACGGGGCTCAGGTTCGGTCCCTGGTTAGGGAGCTAGGTCCTGCACGCCCAAGACCAGGCGCCAGCAGACAAATAAGTACACACTTAAAAAAGAATGGTATCAGTTGTGCAAACATTTTAATAAAAAGTTCTTCAGTTTAGGGAAAAAACCTCCACACGATCTTAGATTATGATGCTTTTTGCTTGATATAAAGGAGTCTGTAATATGTTACCAATGTACTATGCTATAGGCATGCTTTGCCTTATTTTCTCCTCTTCATGGTACTTATCACGCTCTGCAATATCCTTGTTTATTATTATCTCCTCCCAGGAGGGGCTTCCCTGGCAGCTCAGATGATAAAGAATCCACCTGCAATGCAGAAGACCAGGGTCTGATCCCTGGGTCAGGAAGATCCCCTGGAGAAGGGAATGGAAATCCACTACAGGATTCTTGCCCGGAGAATTGCGTGGACAGAGGAGCCCAGTGGGCTACAGCCCATGGTGTCACAAAGAGTTGGACACTGCTGAGTGACTGGCACTTTCACTGTTCCCTGTCGACTGGAGAGTCCCAAGAACAGGGAGGTTTACTGTGTACATCACTGTTAACGTTTGAAGCCCCGAAAAGATGTTTTGTTCCTAATTTGTGCTCAACACACATTGCTTAAACAATAGAAAGCAAGGGTTATCTTCGACACTGCTGGTATTCTCTGATCTAGAAAACCAAGAAACAACCAAACGGGAGGAGCAATAAAAGTTTCCTTTCTTCAGGCAGTCGACAGGATCACTGCACTGTCTTCAGATCTCGCATAAGTGTTTTTCACTAATAATGGCAGAAAATGAGCTTTTTTAAAAAAAGATACTACTCAGGACAACTTTATATCAAGACTAAGCCTAGAAGGAGAGATAAATTGGGAGTCTGAGGCTGACATATACACACCACTGGATTTATTATAAAATAGATAACCAACAAGGACTCTGCTCTATACTCTGTAATAACCTAAATGGGAAAAGAATTTGAAATGGAATAGTTACATGTAGATCTATCACTGTTGCCTGGAAAATCCCATGGATGGAGGAGCCTGGTAGGCTATAGTCCATACGGTCGCAACGAGTCAGACACGACTGAGCAGCTTCTTTCTTTCTCTTTCTCTTATCTATAACTGAATTACTTTGCTGCATAGTTGAAACTAATGCAACATTGTTAATCAACTATACTTCAATAAAAAATAAAACATAAAAAAGCAAAGCCCCCAGTTTCAACTGAGATGGCCTCAGTCCAGTCAGTGGGGGCTGAGAAGCCCCCTTTGGGTCTGGTCCAGCAAGTGTGTTCTGAAGAACAGGCGCAGCTTCGCTGCCTGTCAGGGGAGGCTAAGAGGAGGGCAGGTGTGCTGGGGGTACTCTTTGATCTTAGGCAAAGGAGAGGCAGCAGACACCTTACCTGATGAGCTGTGCGTTGTCATGGGATTTGCGAGGCAGAAGCTTCATCTTTCTCCAGTCCAGAAACTCATGCAGGCTCGTGAATGGGTCCTGACTTATGGAGCATTTGTCGATGTCATTCCACACCTCCACGCCCACCAACACGATTCGAATGTTCAGCGGTCGGTAAAACTGAGGGCGACAGAAGACAGGTATCCCTGGGGATCACTTTAACGAGAACTTGCAACTTGCCATGTAGAACAGATGTGCAATTTCTGAGCCTCGCTGATGTGATATGAAAAATCTCTCTGTGCTCCCTTGTTCCCATGGCATTAGAGTTGAAGCAATATTTTCAGTGACTGATGCAAAGTGATGTGCTAACTGGGTTCTCAAATGGGGTGGACTAATTAGATGTTAACCACCCTTTTTTATATCTCTGAGGTGGCACAGTAGCAAAGAACCTGCCTGCCACTGCAGGAGACACAAGAGACTTGATTTTGCTCCCTGGGTCGGGAAGATTCCCTGGAGGAGGAAATGGCAACCCACTCCAGTATTCTTGCCTGGAGAATCCCATGGACAGAGGAGTCTGGTGGGCTACAGTCCATGGGGTTGCAAAGAGCTGGACACAACTGAACACGCACACGTTATGTAGGGAAGCATACATTTCAACCGATTCATTGGTGATTAGAAATGGGCACACAGATGTGTGTTATCGCTAATGTAATGTAGTTACGTTACAGCTAAAGACTGCTAGCTCATATCTACTGCAAGAAAAACAGTAAGTGAGTTAGGATCGTTCAGACACTGCCAAGCGCAGTAATTTGTTCCTTTTAAGCAAAATGTTCTACCTATGAGTTACAGAAAATGATTCTGTATTGTTCTCAGCAAAGACTCAGACTTGACAAATGCTATCATATTCTGTCACCTGTAAATGACCTAGTAGGTTTTAATTAAATGAACAGATCAATATCTTTCAGGATGATAAAGACAGACACAGAATTCTTCAGGAACTTTGAGGACCATTTTTTTCCCACAGGTCAGACTTTAGTTCACCAACACCCTTTCATGGGAAAGATCGGGAAAAGGAAATTCCTCATTCCTTCAGGCACACAAATCATATCTTCTTGCTTTTCCATCCCCCATCTTTCTGTGTCCTGACTTCAACCTACAGCCCGTTCTCCACAAACAGGTCATCTTGGGTCAGAAGCAGGCAGGGCAACTGTTCCAATGGCTAAGGGAGAGTTTTGAGCCAGATGAGCTTATTGGGGCAGGATGCGTGGTCAGAGTGGGGCCTTCCCAGGTGGCGCAGGGGCAAAGAATCCACCTGCCAATTCAGGAGACATAAGAGATTCAGGTTCAATCCCTGGGCCAGGAAAATCCCCTGGAGGAGGAAATACCAACCCACTCCAGTATTTTTTTTTTTTTTTTTTTTTTAAATGGAAACACTGAAACTTTAATTGGATCGGAATCATATCTGTCAAGAACCTGGGCAGTATACTCTTCCTTATAGCATCAGTTCCCTCTGAGGGGGTATTTTCCAAGCTGTCTAAGTGTTCCAGCTGTCCCCGACTGGCTGCAGAGATGTTCCACGCACGGCCACACCAGCGTCCGTATCTGCACACTCTCAGATGTCTGGTTTCCTGCAACTTTTTCTACCCCTCCCTTATATCCCGGGAGGTTTCACAGCCAGAAGGTAACCTGCCCCTCCCCACCCCACCACACCCTGCAGAAGCCTGGAGTGCCTCCTCGAGCTCCTGCTTCTCAAAATGCTGAAACCCTTCTGGAGTTCTTCCTTCTTCCCATCGCTCGCCTTGTTCTTCTCAACCAGCTTGGTGATCCGGGTCATCTCTGATGCTGGGGAATCCTCTCCTTGGTCCATGATCTTTCCCATGACCTTAAGGTACCGCTCAGGCCACTTCCTGTCGGTCTCCTTCACACTGACTGGCTGTCCTGCCCCTGCTTCAAGAGGGACTGGCAGGCTCTGATGAACTCCCCAGCAAAGGTGTCATATGCAGGCAGGCAACCAGGCACTCCTAGGTAGAGCCCATGTCCCTTCAGCCAGAGCTGGATAGCTCCAACCTTAACTGCCCCACTATACAGGATGGGGTTTTCAGTGTCCCCATCCCGGAAGAGGTAAGAAGTAGAAGACTGGGTAGTACCCTTGGTCCAGCGTGTATTGCTCACTTAGATCCATAGTCAGCCCTTCTCACCATAATCTGAGATCCCCACTTCTGCCGCCAGGAGATCATCACCGGAAGCTGAGTTTTCAGCCAGATGCTTGAACTCATCCTGCCTCTCACCCTAGGGGGACTGGGTGTCAAACTTCACCAAGATGAACCTGCTTTTAGGAATGACCTTGTAGAAAGTGGGCTTCCCTAAGAGATCAGTTGGTAAAGAATCCACCTGCAATGCAGGAGATCCTGGTTCTACTCCTGGGTCGGGAAGATCTGCTGGAGAAAGGTTCGGTTCAGTTCAGTTCAGTCGCTCAGTCGTGTCTGACTCTTTGCGACCCCATGAATCACAGCATGCCAGGCCTCCCTGTTCATCACCAACTCCCAGAGTTCACTCAGACTCACGTCCATCGAGTCGGTGATGCCATCCAGCCATCTCATCCTCTGTTGTCCCCTTCTCCTCCTGCCCCCAATCCCTCCCAGCATCAGAGTCTTTTCCAATGAGTCAACTCTTTGCATGAGGTGGCCAAAGTACTGCAGTTTCAGCTTTAGCATCATTCCTTCCAAAGAACACCCAGGGCTGATCTCCTTTAGAATGGACTGGTTGGATCTCCTTGCAGTCCAGGGACTCTCAGGAGTCTTCTCCAACACCACAGTTCAAAAGCATCAATTCTTCGGCACTCAGCTTTCTTCACAGTCCAAGTCTCACATCCATACATGACCACTGGAAAAACCATAGCCTTGACTAGACAGACCTTTGTTGGCAAAGGTTAGGCTCCTGCAATGCAGGAGATCCTGGTTCTACTCCTGGGTTGGGAAGATCTGCTGGAGAAAGGTTAGGCTACCCATCTCTTGTGGCTACCCACTCCCTTAGGCTACCCAATTCCCTTGTGGCTCAGCTGGTAAAGAATCTGCCTGCAATGTGGGAGACCTGGGTTCAATCTCTGGGTTGGGAAGATCCCCTGGAGAAGGGAAAGGCAACTCACTCCAGTATTCTGGCCTGGAGAATTCCATGGAAAGAGGAGCCTGGCAGGCTATAGTCCCTGGGGTCTCAAAGAGTCAGCACACACAGCAGTCACAGAAGAGGTAAGAACTTCCCATGGTCCACAACTGCCTTGCTACTCCTCTGAGCATCACACAGACACAGAGATGGCTCTGCACTCGGCGGTCCAGGGGGTCAGGACATGGGAATCACCTGACTGGCTGTACTCCCGGTAGCCAAGGAGAAAGAGGTGGCTGGTGATGGCAGTTGAAGTTAAGCTCCAGATAGGAGCAGGTCCTGTTTTAGTTGCTGGAAGCCTCTGAGCCAGTAAGGAACAAAAATCACAGAAGCATCACATCTGATAGTTAAGCCCCATTCCAACATGCTGAGCTCAAGGGCCATAAACTCCACAAGGCTGAGCGCTGACCCCAGGTTCTGACCCATGAGAGGCAGGCTCATCTTTTCCCTTGCTGATCTTCATCCCCCCTCCCCTCCCCACCAGTCATCTGGTGAGCATTAGGTTAGTGGAAGAATGTGGCTGAAGCACAAACTACATCACAGAGTATAAACGGATCGCAGCGGTCCAACTTGGTTTCAAGCAGATAACAATTATGGGCATTACATTAATAAGTTAATGAGACAATTATACAACCCAAATGCTGCCCAACAGCTTGTTTTTAATCAAGAGTTGCTTGGCCTGTGGTATCCACTTGCAAGCTCCCAGCCCAGGCTTCCCAGGAAAAATTAAGTTCCTGGCCTCCTTGGGAACACATGTGCCTGGCTGCTGCACTTTGCTGGAGAGCTTACACTTTCAGCTGCACTGCAGGCAAATGAAACAGAGATCAGAAGGCAGAAACACGGGCCATCCAGTCACCCACGTCCACACCAGCCTGCCATGAGACAGCCTCAGGGCCACGTGTGGGTATAGGGCTGTCATCCGTGCAGGGGACACTTTGCTTGCCTCCGGAGAGTGTCGTACGGAAGTGGTCACTAAGGTCTGTCAAGGTCCAGCTATCACTGTTTCTCAGAGTGAGCTCTGGGGCTGCCTAATCGGGATCTTTTCATAGTAGTGACGGGTTGCAGTTTCCATCTATCGTTGTTGCTGTTCAGTTACTTGCCTCACTCTTTGTGACCCCATGGACTGCAGCATGCCAGGCCTCCCTATCCTCCACTGTTTCCCAGAGTTTGCTCAAATTCATGTCCACTGAGTCAGTGATGCTACCTGACCACCTCATCCTCTGCCGCCCCCTTCTCCTTTTGCTTTCAATCTTTCCCAGCATCAGGGTCTTTTCCAGTAAGTCGGCTCTTCACATCAGGTGGCCAAAGCATTGGAGCTTCAGCTTCAGCATCCGTCCTTCTAATGAATATTCAGGACTGATTTCCTTTAGGATTGACTGGTTTGATCTTGCTGTCCAAGGGACTCTCAAGAGTCTTCTCCAGCACCAGCAATTCAAAAGCATCAATTTAAATTCTAAAAAGATGACGCTGTTAAAGTGCTGCACTCAATATGTCAGCAAATTTGGAAAGCTCAGCAGTGGCCACAGGACTAGAAAAGGTCTGTTTTCATTCCAGTCCCAAAGAAGGGCAATGCCAAAAAATGTTCCAGCTATTAGTCCCCTCAAATTACATCCTTTGAACAAATTCCGTATCTAGAAGCATATAATAGAGCCCCTCCTGCGTCTGCCTGCAATGCGGGAGACCTGGGTTCGATCCCTGGGTCGGGAAGTTCCCCTGGAGAAGGAAATGGCAACCCACTTCAGTATTCTTGCCTGGAGAATCCCAAGGACGGAGGAGCCTGGTGGGCTTCAGTTCACGGGGTCGCAAAGAGTCAGATACGACTGAGCGACTTCACTCACTCACTCACTCCTCTCTAAAACTGGTGCTACTGGTGAACAGTCACACATGCTGAACTCACATCGTGTCTTCACACAGAATCCCTTAGCTGCCTGTTGGGATGCACTTCCCAGACTGCAGGTGGCTTCCCATTGGTTCTTCCTAATAACAATGGCCAGAGCTAACACCTGTCAGCATTCCCTATGCCCTAGGCATGGTGCCAAAACCTTCCATGTGCTCTCTTAGACCTCACAGCACTCTGTGAGTTACGAACTATTACTGTTTCCACATTACTGTCAAGGAAGTTGAGACAGGGAGGAGGTGAACTACTCCAGCCGTGACTGGCATAGCTGGGAGTTTAAACACAGGCAAGCTGGTGCCCAGGTTTTAAAAACTGCTCAGTAACCCAGCCAGGCAAAGGGGAGTGCTCAGACTCCCTGCCAGGATGATCCACTGTGGCCCCAGGCCCAGCAAGAAGCCCATGTAGAGCGTAGCAGCTGCCTGTCTGGCCTGGGACTCCCGGGATGTACGTGGCCTCGGTCCCAGACCAGCTACATCGATTTACCCACTAACACAGCAGCGCCGGGTACCTGTTTGGCTCTGACTGCATGCTCAACTTGGCACTGGCACCAAGGACAAGCTTTAGGGTACCCTTGACCTTGACTCTCAGATGCTCAGGGGTCAGCCAGACGCTCGAGGCAGGGGACTCCTAGCCATTATTACAGGAAAATCGAATCCACCAAACTGCCCAGAAGGGTGCAGATGGGAAGTTCAGGGGATGCTGGACTTGACGGCTCCAAGAAGGCTTTTGAGAAGTGGATCTGAGAACACACGGGTAGGGTTACAGGGCAGTGCGCTGGGCTCCACCACTGGGACGTGCATCCTGTGGGCAACCAGCCTGGGAAGGGCGGGGATGAGGACTCACACTAGGGGGAAAATACCTGAAATCAAATGCATGCAAGATGAGCCAGTCCTTCAGAAGTAGGGCATAGAGGTGCAGCCGGCACGGACAGGCAGTTGGTGCTCACGTCATCATGAGAAAGAAGTAGGACAGACAGCGGGGAGAGGCGAAGGGGGCGGTGACATCATCCGGCAGCCACACAGCCCACTGGTCCCGCCCTGTGGTGTAACTGGGGCCTGGGGAACGTCCTCCTTCCCAGGTAAGAGGTGCGTCTGCCAGTTCGAGCACCAGACACGTTTTCTGCGTTCCAGCTCAGGGGAGCTGCCTGAGTTGTTCTGAATGTCACCTCTGTCCCTAAATCACTTCTTGGACTCTCAGTCTGGGACGTCCTTCCCCTATTCCCTTTGAGCCAACACAGCCAGCCAAGTAGTTATTACTTAAGAATAGCTAAGAAGAGCCAAGATTTCTGCAAATGAGGAAGTTGCCACTGGAACAGTCATTGTTTTTTTAAGCCAAGATGCTCCCACTTGTAGTTGCAAAACTACATTTGGAACACTCGCTACAGCCCAGAGCCCATCAGTTAGCAGACTTGGGTGCACAGAGCATCCGATGGAGCCTGGGTTACCCTGGGGGTCTTCAGGGTCTGCTGGGGACAGACCCTGCTAGACCCTGTTTCTGCTAGAAACACAGGAACAGGCGTGCTGGTTAATGCCCCTGAGTCTGTCAGGACTGTTCTCAGATATGTGGTTTCTAAATACCAGGGCAGGTTATGAACAACCCCCCAGCTGCTCATTCCTGCTTCTGCAAACTGAAGCTAGAAATAATACAGAGTAATATGTAAAGAAATACAAATATGGAAGACCAAGCATATCACTTTAAAACAGGATTTCAGCAATTACCGGCTCAAGTTTAATATTGTTCATGGTTTCTGTTTACTTCCAAGGCTTAAGAAGTTCTTGAATTCTTTGTTTCTTGGTCCTGCCTCATTGGAAGCGTCTGGAATGTACTCACCCGAGGCCCCACCCAGGCCAATCAAACCAGAGTCCCTGGACTGAGACTTGGAATCAGCATTTTAAAAGCGAAGATACAGACACACATTCACATGAACAAACGAATCTGGAGAGGGGACTCTAACGCGCAGGCCGGGCCAGAACCAGGTCTGACTCCTATTGTTCATTCCCTAAGTTGTGGCCGACTCTTTGCGACCCCATGGACCGCAGAACACACAAGGCTTCCCTGTCCTTCACTATCTCCTGGGCTTTGCTCAAACTCATGTCCACCGAGTCAGTGATGTTATCCAACCATCTCATCTTCTGCCACCCTCTTCTCCTCTTGCCCTCAATCACTCCCAGCAGCAGGGTCTTTTCCAGTGAGTCAGCTCTTCACGTCAGGTGGCCAAAGTGTGAAGCTGTGAGTCACGCTGTGCAGGGCCACCCAAGATGGGTGGGTCATGGTGGAGAGTTCTGACTCCTGTGGTCTCTGGCATAACCTCTGGGATCCATCCTTCCCTTCCTGCCAGAAGGACTGGCCATCTACAAAAATTCTCCTACATCCACTTTACTTGGGGATCAAGTAAATTTTCAAAAACGAGTTATTCAAAATACATCCACAAGCATGGGCTGCCTGGGAGTCTGACCTGCCTAAAAGTTCTTGTGGATGCAGATGGTATCCTATGATCCAGGATGCCAACAGCCATCTGTGTTCTTCCTGGTTTCAGAAAGTTCCTGCCAGCCACAGCCACTCTCTGAGCACCAAGCCCTTATCTTCGACTGCTCAGGGTACCCCAGGACACCCCTGTTCTTGCTTCTTTGGGCACGAAGCCTCGTCCACCTCTCATCCCAAACTTGTGCTCATTTGGACCCCAGCTCTTCTCAGCCTCTGCTTCTGCTTGGTCAGTGCAGGCTGGTATCCACAGAAAGTGGGTAGAGACAAGGCCAAAAACTCCTGCAGAGGGGGGTCACAGAGACCAGGGCTCACCCCTGGTCCTGCCTTTAAATGCTGCTCAAACCTGTGCTGATGACTTAACCAGCCTCTGCAAACCTCAGCTTCCTCTGCTATAAAAACAGGAATATTGGTGTCTACCTGGAGGTGTCTGCAAAGCACTGAGACCCTGGCATGTAGAAATTTCTCAGTACACTTATCAGGCCCCTCCTTCCAGTGTCTGTGAATCCCCACTTCCCCAGACCCAGGTCAGATCTTCACGATTTCTATAAAACAGAAGCCCACCAGCCCTCTTTGACCCTGGTGACGCCATCCTCCACTCTAACTGCAGGCACCACTGTGTGTGACCCTGTGCTCATTCTCCTGGCTTTCCACTGATAGCAGAATAAAATCCCAGTAGAGTCGAGATGGCTTCGCAGAGCACCCAGGGCTGACCAGTGAATCCCCTGCAGCTTCATTGCCTCCTGCCCTAACTGCACGCACACACATCCATCTGACACATGCACGCACACACACACTCACGCATGTGCTTGTGTGCACACACACACCCTACCGCTTAGGTAGATGGAGTTACTCGCATGTCCAGACACGTGGGGAGCAAGCCAGCTGAGTGCTCCTTGTGAAACGGTACTCACTTTTATAAAATCACTTTGCTGCGAAGCCTCCCTGACCTCCAGGAAGATGTAAGCGGTTCTCTTCTGCACCTCCTCAGCACTTGATTGACAGCATCCACCCAGTTCTCATCACGCCGAACCACACCAAGTGGCTTATGGGTATGCTTCCCTACAAAGCTGTGACCTCCCTGAGCAGATGGACCCCATCTGATGCATTCTGGATTCCTGATGCACGGTGCTCGGTTCTGCCCATAAGGCCTCGTAGAACAGAGTTGGATTTCTAGAAGGGCTTTTGCTTTCATCTTTTCAGAAAACTTTTGAAAAGTCAATTTGAATATAATAAGATTGCTTGGAAACTAGCTACTGTGAAGCATCTTCAAACTGCTACGCATAAACTGTGAGCATTTCAGAGAATCCCCGCCAGAAGAGCTTCAGCGATGAGCCGGGGCCGCTTTCTGGTTCCCACTGAGCTCAGAGGCGGTTGACAGACTTGCTGCTGAGAATAATGGTCGTGTTCAGACAGGGGCTGCCAGCCACGTAGCACATGAGAACCACCTGGGAGCCTGCGAAGCCCAATGTCCAGCCCCCACCCCTCCTTTGAAAACAAGGCCTTTGAAAGCTTCTGGGCAACTCCAGCGGCTCTGGGCTGAAAGCCCTTAGCGCCAATGAGCCGACGCTCTCTCTCAGAGTGTGTTGCTAAAGGCAGATGGCACACGTGGTTTCACCTTGTAAACAGCTCATGGAAGGAGTGTTGGTGAGCAAATACACCTGGGCCAGACCAGATTTTCAGGATCTTGTCCAACTTTGAAATCACCTTTGCAAAGGTGAGCTCCCTCCCGAGTTCATGATGAAGAATTTTCCAGCAGCAGGTTGAGCCGAAAGCCAACTGCTGCATCCCAGGACTGTGAAGCCCGTAGGTTCCTTATTGATGAGAGCCGACCCTCAGGCGGCTATGGGACCTGCCCAGGGAGACCTGGGGAGAGGCCCGCTGGGCGCTTTCAAGAGGGTCACATGTGCCATCTGATTCAGGATCCAGCTGGGGAGACCAGGATGGGAGCTGGATCCCAAGGCCACCGTGGTCCAGATAGTGTGGGGGCGTCTCCTGTAGCTACTCGAAGCCCTGGGGGTCTTCAGAGGAAGGGAAAGTTGGGTATCAGAGGCAGAAGCCAGCCTTCCGAAGTCAGATGGGGTGTGTTTCATTCCCTCTACCTCATTCCCAAACGTTTACACGATGTGAGTGATTTAATTACCCCCAAAGAACTTACCTTGTCAACGTGATTAGCGATCTCTATTAATCGCTGCTTGACTTTTTCCAGATCTTTTCCTTGCCTCTGAAACTTAATAATTTTAAATGTCAGCATTAATAACGGTAAGACCATCAATCAAATCTCATCTTCTCAGCTCCTGGAAATGTGACGTCTTGGGCTTTGCAACCCCCTAGGGCCCTCCCTGGTTTATGGTGAAGTGATCTCCCATTCTGCCGAGTAATTTCCCTGTCCAGGGACTTTCTGAAACTCCCTGAAATTCACCCAAGCCAAGTGCTCATAAGACAGTAACTTTTGTGATTTTTTCCAGCCTCGTAAATGATGGAGGCAGTGACGTGTTTTGGCAAAGAGAAAACAGACAACCAGAAAGCAGCCCAAAGCCATCCTTCATATCATCGACTTGATTTGAACTTCCTCCGAAATTTCTTTTATATTTGTTTTTAAAAATTAAAGAGTGAAAGTAATAGAAGCTCATGGCAGCAAGTCAAACAATGCAGAGAATGGATAAAAGTTAATAAGTTCCCCCTTCTCCTCTCTAATCTGACCTTCCAGACTGGGAACAGTTTCCTGAGAAATTGTCAAATCTGTCTCATTCATATGTGTTGAGCCAGCTTGGGAGAAAATGTCACCTAATTCATGATAAGTAGTAGTGGCAAGGCATGAACACAGAGGAGATAATCTAAAAAATAAAAAGAGCTAATTAAAAATTAATTTAAAGAAAAAAAAAACTAGCACGGGATAAAGCCTTATTTCAGAAGGTAGGATTTTTCTGCTGTGTTTCTATAGCCTTCATTCATTCATTCATTTTGGTTTAGAACATACTGGAAATTTTTTAAACTAAACTTTTCCCCAAAGTCTTTTAGAATACATTCTAAAACCATCTGCTATTTCCCACAAATAATTCTCCCTGTTTGGAGAGCTTAGCTACTAAGGCAGCTCTGCAGTCCTTGCTAATATTTTGTAATAGCAGATACATTTTTAACGTTTTATACCTTATAAGATCAGGGAGCCACTTTTTCCCATGGGTTGTTCACAGTGCTCTTAAGGCCTCATAGAAAATGAGGTTAACTAAAGCACGTAATAATTTGTTAAACGTTTTCTTTTCCCTGTGGTGGCTGTTTTGTTTGTTTGTTTGTTTGTTTTTTAATTTCTAATGATTTTTTTTTCTTTTTGTATTTATTTATTTTTTTACACGAACTCCCAAACATGAACCCCCCTCCCACTAATCAACCGAGAAATTTCAAAAAGTTCTTACCTCTCGGTTATCAGCGACGATAACGAGCTCTACATACTTGGTCATCTTGAGGGTCTCTCTTTTTTGCTGCCAAAAGTAAACATGGATTTAATTTCCCTGACGGTCTCTCCGGGGCTTTCAGAACACTGTCACTATCTCTCGACGGAAGCATCAGAACTAAAAGGACACCCCACCCCTACCAACAACACTGGCTCCCACACCTCTGTTCCACCTAGGAGTTCACCTCTGACCCCAACGACTTCTGTAAAACCATCTCAACATGAGCCATCAGTTTCCATTCCCATCTGGGAAGTCCCTATAAAGGAATCTAACCTTTGCCCTGGATCACGGATTTTAGGATCAGAACGAGTTGAAATCACCATTAAACAAAAGACACACATTAACAAATGACTCTGGGGCAGAAGCCCATGGCCGGTCATCTCAGGCTGGATGTAGCACACGTCAAGACCACTGTAGAAATCGACGGGATTCAGGGTTTCTCGGGTATTCCCTTTGCCTTTGTGGTCCAGTTTTGTGACGTGAGAAAAGCAGAGGAGAAAAGCTTTGCTCACGTCACAAAATCGGAGGAGAATGCATTTTAAGCTGGAACTGCCCTTCTGGGGGAAAACTGAGACGTCTAGGCCAGAAGGCTGATTTCTTGTGGCTGATCCTTGAAAAATCTGGTTAGATGCAAAGGAAGTATGGGGAACTGAGCCAAGCAAGGAGTTCTTAGGAGGAAAACCAGAAAGGAACAAAAGAAGCAGAAAGGCTGAGAGATGCCACTAGAGAAAAGCGATTTGGTAAGAGTGCAATAGCTGAGAAGAATAAAGACCTTGTTTATCAAGGGGTAGGGCTGAAGAAGAGGCAGACGGCCCAAGCACGAACTCCCTCCCCATTAAAAGCAGCCTCTGAAGTGGGTGACATTTTAATCACGTTTCCTCAAAAAACACTCACACTCTTCCATGAATTACTGGGAGAATCCCAAAGGCATTTTTCGGAGGGGGAAAAAAAAAAGCAATTCATGGAGGGTGGTCTCAAAAAGCCAACTCTAAAAGCAAAAAAATAAAGCCTTCTGTTTTTGCAATAAAATGGAGTCAGAGGAAATGGGGGTTGAACAGGTCTGGCTCCCCATAACTGATAGCGCTGCTTTATGAGTTAACTACATTCTGCTTAACCTTGAAAACTTGCATGTTACAACCAGGCTTTCAGACAAAAGCAAGAATGACCAAGGCCTGCTCTGAATCAGCTTTCCAGTCACATAATCCTGAGGGAAACATCTTTTATAAAACAAATCCCCATCAGTGCAGGATCTTCCAAACAGATTTTTACAAGAAAAATGTGTTTGTGTCATAGCAGTGTTCCTCCTTGCTGCCCAGCTATGCTGATTCATGAATTTTGATATCTCTAAAGAAATCTCAGGGCTTCCCTGGTGGCTCAGATGGTAAAGAAGTTGCCTGCCAACGCAGGAGACCCAGGTTTGATCCCTGGGTCGGGAAGACCCCCTGGAGGAGGGCATGGCAGCCCACTCCAGTATTCTGGCCTGGAGAATCCCATGGACAGAGGAGCCTGGAGGGCTACAGTCCATGGGGTCACAGAGGGTTGGACACGACTGAGCGACTTCACTTTCACTTTTCACTTTCATGCATTGGAGGAGGAAATGGCAACCCACTCCAGTGTTCTTGCCTGGAGAATCCCATGGACAGAGGAGCCTGGTGGGCTACAGTCCACGGGGTCACAGAGGGTTGGACATGACTGAGCGACTGACACTTTTACTTTCACTTCAAAGAAATCTGGAAACCTTATGGAGGGAGGAAAAGTAAAGCACCATGAAAGGTAAAATGTATCATATTTTACCAACATTGCCAGGAGAAAAGTTCGGTTTAGTCACTATATGTTGTAGGCATGTTTCATGGTGACCAACTTACTCACAAAGGGAAAATGACTAGTCTCATGTGGTGCCCACTGGCCTGCACAAAATGACACACCGTCTTAAAGTGGTTCCTCCTTCCCGAGGGGTGGAAAGCAGAAGCCTCTTCCCCCCATAATTCCCTGATTTACCATTCACAAACTCATCTTACAGAAGAAAATACAGCTCTATTAAAGGAAAAATAAATTAACCTCCCATCAAAAAACTCATGGAGAGAGCCCTGGTTGCTTAGATGTTTACACCTTTCAGACTGCAAGGGGTTGAAATGAACGTCCAGGGGACAGTTCCAAATGGCCTTGGATCATCATTTAGAAAATACACAATTCCAGATAATGAAAACAAACACATGAGCCCGATTTTCCTGTCTCTGCAGTTTTCAGAGAAGTCCACATTTTCTCATGAATGCAGAGAATTGCAAGCTCAGAGAGACGCCTAACCACATAATAATAAAAAGCCACAGGGGAGTGGCCGGCTCATGGCCGCAGAGGTTCCTTTTCCACCAGCTGCACACACAGAGAGGCTTAAATTACCTCCACATGATTCCCACCTATCTGGGCTATCCAGTTAAAAAATCATATTCAAAATGTTTGATATGCAGAGCAACATTTGAAACTGGTTGCTTGCTGCAATTTTCATTTGAGGGGGAGGGGGAGACTGAGGAAACAAACACCCTTCCCCAAACAGGTGAGAACACGGGCCTCTGAGAATGGCCCAGGCATCCCTGCTCCAAGGTTGGAGGCATTCTTTGAGTCTTGCTCAACTGGGAAGCGGTTCCCTGGCCTCTCAAAGTTGTCACAGTCAAGTTCTCGGGAAGAATGGCCCCCACACATTTTCACAAAAAGAACTCTGGCTCTGGGAACTCAACTTGAGTCCGATAAAACATGCTGAGATTAGGGGGGCAATAAATTCTCAATGCAACTCTCTCTTCCTACGGGCCAGACCCCTGAAATAACCTATCTGGGAGGAGGGGTGATAAGAGCACAGGTCCTGAGGCTGGGAGAGCTTGGGTGGTAGCAGCAGGCAGGATGGCTATTGCCTAGTGAGCGAGGGCAGGGCGTGGATGGGAGGCGGCCAAGGATGGGGACAGAGGACGGGGCCGAGAGCCAGGAGGCTGACTGGTAACCTAATTGTCTGAGAGCAGTGGGGCTCCCTTGGAGGTGAGGTTCTTTACATATCCCCCTGGCTGATGGGAGGAGAATGGATTATAGGGGGACAATGGTGGAAGTCACTTGTGACAGTTTGAGGCAGTAAAAAGAGGGAGCCAGGCAAACAGATTCAAGCTGGATGTTTTAACCAAACAGCAACAACAACAAAATAACAACGGATCTAGGACCGTCTGCAAAGACGGCAAGTTCAGCAAATTCGGTGACTCAAAAGTTTGATTTATCTCCTTCTTAGCAAAGAAAGATCATTGTTGACTCAAGCCAGACTCCATGCCTTGGCTCTAAGGCCACTTAATGAGTATTTATGAGCTGAGCCCTGGTCTTGGCTGTGAAAGGTCTACCATCCTTATGAACAATCTGCATGGGGATGAAGCACCCATGCATGGAATTCAGCCTCGGAGGACTGGCTAATATACAGGCTGCAGAACCAACAAGCAAATGAGACAAGCGCTGGAAGAATGGACTGAGTCTGATGTACTGAATGTTAATGGGCACAAACGCCAAGTATTGAAATTGAGTCCAAAACGCCCGTGGCAGAAGTGAGAGCTAGTATTTATTTTTCTAGAGCTTTAATCGATTCAAGACTCAGTAGGAATCCACATCTGGAGATTTTGGAACCTTGGTTCTCACTGAGAGATGCTCAGAGCTCAGGGCTAAGGAAGCAGTAGCAGGGCTGGCTGTGTTATCCACCAAAATTTAACAGTGACTAAGGCAGTAAGGGCACGTGGTATGGCCTCTTAGAGGAGGTAGTGAGGTGGGTGCGGTTATAATGAAAAGAAAGTGAAAGTCGCTCAGTCGTGTCCAACTCTTTGAGACCCCATGGACTGTTCAGTCCATGGAATTTTTCAGGCCAGAATACTTGAGTGGGCAGCCTTTCCCTTCTCGAGGGGATCTTCCCAACCCAGGGATTGAACCCAGATCTCCCACACTGGGGGTGAATTCTTTACCAGCTGAGGCACAAGGAAGCCCAAGAATACTGGAGTGGGTAGCCTATCCCTTCTCCAGTGGATCTTCCCAAACCAGGAATTGAACCGGGGTCTCCTGCATTGCAGGTGGATTCTTTACCAGCTGAACTGTCAGGGACGTGGTTATAGTAGAGAGAAATTAAACATGCTTGCTCTAATTAACAAGTTTTCCAACAATTCTGGTTAGTTCCTGGTATTCAACTATTACTGGACTCTACAGGTGATCCATTCTACTGTTAATACCACCCCCAAGACCACCACTACCACGGCTTCTATTAAACCAGTATGGCAGCCTGTCTAGAAGACTCAGAACAACAGCCCTGGTCCATTTCAGATTGGCAGCATTTGAGGAAACCCCACAGGGTCTCCCTGACAGGCTGTGCTATTGTACTCAATAGACCAAATGCACATTGCTTTTTTTAAAGAAGGCAATGACTTCTACGTGTGACTCACAATTATCCATACTAGTGGAGGGGAACAATAGCACAGATAATCCCCAGGGAGGATAATTCAACAATAATTTACATCTGCCTTTGGGATGTATTCTGTGATTTGCTCCAGTAGCAGATTTACAGCCTTCACCTTCCTTAGAGACTGCTCAGGCTTGTGTTAAAATTCGTTTGCATTTTTGAATGACCATCTGGTGGAGGGGGAGAGCGAAGTCCCAGGAGGGCTGAGTGGCCGGGGCTCTGCGGGTTGGGCGTTAAAAACCTGCAGAGGATGGAACTGGCAAGGAAGGCCCCTGACTGTAGGCACCCTTCTGGAAGCAACTTGGGTTCTCACTAAAATCTAACAGAGAGTCTTGTAAAAATGACAAACAATAGCTCAAGCTGATATTATAGCCGGTGCATACCCCGAGTGCAGATTTATTCCCGCTGCTCCTTGAAGAAAAACGCACACATCTGCAGAAAAATCTCAGCCTGCAAGCCAGTCTTTGCAATAGTTAACGTTTAGTAGGGGCAGAAAAGCGCTAGGAAAACGCAAATGCATTTGCTGCAGTGCATAAACCAGAGGAGTTAGCCAAAGTTACATTGATTTTTGAGTATAAGATAAAGGCAGTGTTAAGTCTGGCAGGCAAGCGGCACGGAACTCGAGTACTTTCCTTTCATGTTTACCAAATGGTCTTGTATATAATTCCAATTCTCGCATATTCCACTTATTTGAAAATTTTTTTTGGTATTGTTTTCATGATACAGATGTGCTTTCTGTCAAAGACATGTTCCCTTCCACAAAAACAAACACAACATTTTCCAGACAGAAACACTGAGAGTGGTATCTAAGTGTGTATGATAGTCCTCCCTTTTGATTTAAAGGTTCATTTATGCTTCCATATGCGTTATTAACAAAACACCATTGTTATTCAGGTTTTCTCCAACTCTCTACAAGTCAAAATAACTGGAAATTACTGTGCCAATCACAGGTCTAGGGAGCTGTAAACTTAAAGAATTAAAATATGGCTGGCCAGGACCGACCAGGCATGCACTCCTAAATGAAATGGCAAACATATCTGCATGCCGTTTAAACTGTCAAGTTATAAATCTCACAAGGTGGATAGCGTGTGTTCAGTGAGGTACTCAAAGCAAGGCGCCTCAGAAACAAAATGCAAATATTCTATTTTTTTATGACTGTGAAGGCTACGGTCCCATCCCATCTTATCTGAGGTCTGGAATCAAAGGCGAGAGCCTTTGAAACGTAAAGCAAACATGCCCTGGGAGCACAGAGGCTGGTCTCTATGACTCCATCTCTTAACTCTGTCCCTCTAAAAGGGGTGGGGGGAGGAGAAGGAAGATTCTCTGGAGCTGCTACTGCTGGTGATGCGGGTACTTGTCAAGCTCTATTCCTGGAGGTTGAGATCTTCACTCCCCTGCTGAGTGTCAATGTCAAGGTCAGCCATAGTGCCTGACACAGGGTGATGGGGAAGAACAAGGAAAAATGAGGCTGCAAGCACTGGCTGTAGAAACCCTCGGGAGTATATTAACAAAGAGAGGAAGTTAGGGTCACACGGGCAGAATCAGAACGGAAAGAACGAATGCAAAATGAAAGCGAGAAGTCCTAAAATGGCTCAGTTAAGAGCAGGTTAGGGGAGCAGCACCTAGCCACAGCTAACTGGAAATTTTTAAGAAGGAGAAAGCATTTAGGATAACAATTACTGTTTGGAGAAAAATGGTTAGGAATACAAAGAAGCACAATTTTCATAAAGCTTTGAGTGGTAAGTAGTATAACCCTCAAAGTCAGGTAAGACGAAGAATGTAGAGTGGAACTCTGAAAACCTGTCAAAGTCAGGGGAGACAAAGAGTGTTCATTGTTCAGTGATAAGTAAGCACAAGTGACATCATATGATCGAATGCTGGATTTCTTGTCAACAGAGGAAGGGGAAAGACAGAGATGAGAAATCAGTAAATCACTGATAACCTCCTATCGGGTTGTGCTCCTTGGAATTCGGGGCCTCTGGCCGGATGGGGCTACCCTTACTCCTTTTTGTGAGTTCGGCTGTGGTCTATGGAACCCCGGTGTCACTGATGTAAAAGGGTCAGGCAGCTATTCAGGGTGGAGGTTCCCTGGTGCCGCACCAGCGGTGACCTCTTAGCCCGGAGGCAGATTGCGCTCTTAGCTCCGTTGGGCGACCTCTGTCTCCAGCCCTGCCGCAGAAGGGAAGACCTGTGATGAGCAGATCCAGGGCTGGGTGGCCAGAGAGCAGACACCCAGGGGGAGAAGTGGGATGTCCAGATGCCCCACGGTGTCTAGACTAGGGGGAAACATCCCACATTTTCAGCCACACTGCTGGACCAAGACCTAGTTCACCCAGGGCAGGCGAGTGGGCAGCGGCAGGCTTCCCCAGTTCTAAAGAAGACGCTAATATAAAACAGACTGGCTGTGGAGAAACCTCCATATGGTTCCTCTCCTCCCGTAGAAGGAGGGCTGCCCGAGGGTGCGGAGGATCCGGTCCAGTCCTGTGTACCACGGAGGGGTGTAATAGCAGGGCAGACTTCTGGGCCAAGCCCAGAAGGTTATCACCGGAGACAGTGAATGGTGATTTTGAGTCCTCTGAGCCCAACTCTACCCAGCACAGGTCAGCGAGTCTGACCCTGACGTTTGCAATACAATGATGGCGTTTTCAGTACCTGATTATGGTCTGCCCACCTCATATCAACCACCTCTAGATAAAGTGGGTGACTCCATCCCTCAGACACAAATGGTAGAATTTCTCCAGATGGCCTAGCGGTGGGTGTCCCTAGTTGGAGCCCCCACGCCTCCCCCTACCATCTCCAGAGATGTAATGTGGGGTTTCCTCCTACCCTTCTTGTCTGGGTCTGGGGGGCCAGTGGGAGCCTGTCGTGCAGAGTGAGGCCCGACGTATTTGATCCACACGATCCCCAGGGGCCTGGCAAGTTTTCCACTGGGGAGAGCTTGTATCTGTTGGTTGCATTTTTCATTGGCTCCAAAATATAGGTGTTATTTTCAAATGTAATGAGTCCCCTGTTGAAAAAGAAAGAAGAAAAATTATGTAATCTAATATAAAACAGACTGGCTGTGGAGAAACCTCCATATGGTTCCTCTCCTCCCGTAGAAGGAGGGCTGCCCGAGGGTGCGGAGGATCCGGTCCAGTCCTGTGTACCACGGAGGGGTGTAATAGCAGGGCAGACTTCTGGGCCAAGCCCAGAAGGTTATCACCGGAGACAGTGAATGGTGATTTTGAGTCCTCTGAGCCCAACTCTACCCAGCACAGGTCAGCGAGTCTGACCCTGACGTTTGCAATACAATGATGGCGTTTTCAGTACCTGATTATGGTCTGCCCACCTCATATCAACCACCTCTAGATAAAGTGGGTGACTCCATCCCTCAGACACAAATGGTAGAATTTCTCCAGATGGCCTAGCGGTGGGTGTCCCTAGTTGGAGCCCCCACGCCTCCCCCTACCATCTCCAGAGATGTAATGTGGGGTTTCCTCCTACCCTTCTTGTCTGGGTCTGGGGGGCCAGTGGGAGCCTGTCGTGCAGAGTGAGGCCCGACGTATTTGATCCACACGATCCCCAGGGGCCTGGCAAGTTTTCCACTGGGGAGAGCTTGTATCTGTTGGTTGCATTTTTCATTGGCTCCAAAATATAGGTGTTATTTTCAAATGTAATGAGTCCCCTGTTGAAAAAGAAAGAAGAAAAATTATGTAACTTTTAAGGGCAGCCTCTTGAAATACCGATTTTGGGTCAAGAATTACTGTCTCTCTTATTTTTTTCTTTATGGTTAAATAAATATAAGGACCCAGACTTAACCTTTCCCGAAAAGACACGGTATACGAACGTGACTGAATAAAAACGTTTATAAAACCTTCTGTTCAGACTCTTCAAAAAGTAAAGTTTATAAAATACCATTTCTTATCTGACACAAATCAGTAATACGGAAAGTAAACAAAAAATGAAGAGCTCCTATGTAACGACCCTTCTTCTCAACTCTGTTTTCTACAAAGTAGACGAATCTCTCATTAATCTAGATTTAATCGTCTGTGCTAAGTCTTCCCTTTAGAAATAAAAAAAAAAAAATTCCTTTTAAGGATGTAGACTTAATAAATTAGACTAGTTGTTTTAAAGGATTTATCAACTTTCCTAAGACTATATTCCAACTTATATTTGAATTCGAAAAAAAAATTTTACCTTATTGTTGGGTTTCCCTGGTAGCTCAGAGAGTAAGGAATTTGTCTGCAGTGTAGGAGACCTGGATTCAATTCCCTGGTTGGGAAGATCCCTTGGAGAAGGGAATGGCTGCCCACTCTAGTATTCTTGCTTGGAGAATTTCATAGACAGAGGAGCCTGGTGGGCTGCAGTTCATGGGATCGTAGAGTTGGACATGACTGAGTAACTAACACACACGGCTACCAAAGGAGGGGGAGGGATAAATTAGAAGTCTGAGATGAACAGATACAAACCACTACATATAGTACCGATAACAACTAGGTCCTACTGTATAACAGAGGGAACTATATTCATTATCTTGTAATAACCTCTAATGGAAAAGGGTCTGTTATACACATAAAATGGAGTCACTTTGCTGGACACAAGAAACAAATGCAACATTGTAAGCCAACTATACTCCAGTGAAAAAACAATTTTAAAGGGATGCTTTCTCGGATATTTTGCTTATTTAATTTGTGGGCAATGTGTGAATAAAGGGACCAATTTTAAACGTAAGTGCACAAAGCAACAGAACGGTTCCCCAAAGAGCTGAGGTCTGCATCTAGGTCTGTTTGGGCTCAAGGTATACAGCTCTCTGGAGGCCTGAAGAGCGTCTCAGCACCGAGACCAGGGAGGAGGCCTTCGAATCCACTGATCGCGCTTGAGCCCCAGCTCTGCCGCTTCCCGGCTGCGTGGCAGGGCTTGCACGGCAGCAGCTCTCTGTTACTGACAAGGGCAGCACCAAGGATGACGCTTCTGTTAATGTTCCCATTCGAAGGCTGACCATTTCAGGAAGGCCCTGTGCTTTGTTCACGTGTCTCTCCCCATCCTGGACATCTGTGGCTCTGTGGTACGGAACGCAGCATTAATAAGATAACTATGCCTCTTTTGGCATGACGATAATGAAGAAAGAACGCTTTGTGCTAACATTTACATTTGGGAATTAAAATTCTTTTTTTTGTTATTATTTTACTTTATTTATTTATTTGGGCTGTGCAGTGTCTTAGTTCTCTGACCAGGGATTGAACCTGGGCCCCCTGCAGTGACAGCACGGAGTCTTAACCACTGAGCCACCAAGGAGGCCTCTAAAAGTATAGATTCTTTTAAAAAATAGACACATATGCTAAATATTTCAACTTGCAGAGATAGAAGGTGGCATTAGCTCATGGACCCCAAGGCATGTCTGACCTTCTGGAGAAGGACAGAGCTGAGGCCGTGTCCTTGCTGTTGTGCAGTCACTAAGTCATGTCTTTGCAACCCCAAGGACCGCAGCACGCCAGGCCTCCCTGTCCCTCACTATCTCCTAGAGTTTGCTCAAGTTCATGTCCATTGAATTGGTGATGCCATCCAACCACCTCATCCTCTGCCGCCCTCTTCTCCTTTTACTTTCCCTCTTGAATCTTTCCCAGCTTTAGGGTCTTTTCCAATGAGTCAGCTGTTCACAGCAAGTGGACGAATGACTGGAGCTTCAGCTTCAGTGTCAGTCCTTCTAATGAATATTTAAGGTTGCTTTCCTTTAGGACTGACTGGTTTGATTTCCTTGGTGTCAAAGGGGCTCTCAAGAGTCTTCACCAGCACTGAAAGTCTCAGTTCTTCAGTGCTCAGCCTTCTTTATGGTCCAGCTTTCACATCCGTACATGACTACTGGACTATGGGGACCCTTGCTGGCAAAGTGTTGTCTCTGCTTTTTAATACACGGCACGGTCTAGTTTGTCATAGCTTTTCTTCCAAGGAGCAAACGTCTTCTAATTTCATGGCTGCAGTTACCAGCTGCAGTGATCTTGGAGCCCAAGAAGAGAAAACCTGTCCCTAAGGCTGTGTCCTACTTCCTGGAAATGAGCCATGTCAGCTTCCTTCAAGTGATGGGGGAACGTCAGCCTACAGGTTGGTTTTTATCTTTCTCTTTTCCAATGTGGAACAGGAAAGTCTTTAAACAGGCTCTTACTGATGCTGAAATTAGTTTTTCTTTGGAGAAATGGAAATTTGGGTAGCAGTAAACTGGCAGCTCCGAGAGTTCCCACACATCTAGCAACTTCTGTTACCAATCAAGTTGACCACAATCATAAAGCAACACAATTTTCATGCAAAATTCATCTGATTGTAAATAGACACTTAAAACACACTGACTCTTAGCCTTTTTTGAGACATGAATCTCCTTATATTCTCCCCAGGAGAATTCACACATACATAGATCCATAATATTTTGCAGAAAATTTAAGGAGATTCAAAACCATGGATGAGGTCCATGGACTCCAGGTTTAGGGAGTCAGTTCTCACAGATGATTTATGTAGCCTCAACCCAAGGATTTGAGAAATAGCTTAGTCTTTAACAGCTGAAAAAGTCAGGTGCTCCATCAGTTTCTTTCAGATAATCTGAGCTTGTTCCCAAAGGAAAGAGATTGGAAAATGTCTTCCACAATTGCTCCTTTATTTGTTCAGCCATTCACTCATCCTGCACTTAGAGATAACCTACTTACAAGTGACCATTTAATCGTTCTTACGTTTTAATGGAATGACTCTATTCCAATACTCAAATGGCATAAAAGGAGAAGGTATGAATAAGGCAAATATTTATTTTGAACACAACTGGTAAACCCACACACACTGATCAGTTCATTATTATTCAACTGGCTTACTCCACGGGTCCTGGTTTTGTGAAGTCTCAAGAGCAGTGGAAGGAACAGCGCGGTCATGTTCAGGATGATCACAGCCCAGCTGAAACGATGGCACTGGGACACACGAGGCAGCTGGGAAACACTGGGGAGTGAAGCTGTGTGTTATCAGCACTGGCGGCATAGCTGCTCAGAGACGCGCAAACAGTGCTCTGGAGTAACTGAGGACGTCCCGGCTTATTTCGAATCCCACAGATCAACAGAAAGCCCTTGCACAGAGCTGTTCTCTTACACTCCCCGGCCCCCTCCCACTCGTGTCTTCAGGGATCTCAAAGCAGGGCACAGACACAGCTCTGGCCATCAACTCTGGGAGGCTTGCATTTTTTTTTTTCTTTGAAAAGTTCTTTATGAACTAAAACTTAGATTCCTAAGTTAAGAATGGGTAGTAGGAGATTTCTGTTTATTGAAGCTGATTTTTGTAAAAGCCTCAATTAAGAAAAAGCTCTTCTAAAAAAGAGGCCAGGGCAAAGCGGAAAATGATACACTTGGAGGGAAAAGAGAGATTGGCTAGAAAACTGACTTTCCAGCCCCAAAAAGAAAATGACACCAACATCTCATCTTGTATTGCAACATTTTCTATTTTGCATTAGATTTCAATAAGCTGAAAACTTACAGTAAAACATGTCACCAAGTTCTAATCATGAGAAGCATATGACTGAAGAAGTTTTTCTACTTAATGGAAAATTTCTAGAAATTGTTATTCAGTCATAAAATTGTTCTGGTATCTCCTTTTATCTTTTAAGTCATCCAAGGGCCAGATGTTGAGAAACTGGGGTGAAGTCTTTCCCTTTGCTGCAAACTGTTGGCAGCCTAGAATACATCTTAATTAAATAATTGCTTTGGCCTGTCTTGTGTATAATTAATCACTTAGCTCTAGAGATTGCTGGAAACCACAGTGGACACAAAATTCAAGGATTCAGGGTTTCTGAGATTTAAAATTTGATGTTCTCACAGCCCTTTCTGGCCCCAAGCTAGATAAGCAGATGTGATTTAAGTTGCATGTCATAGGTAGTTCATTGTAAACTTGAGAGTTGGAAGTATCTCAGAGTGAGGGATTTAAATCCAGCAGACTTTGAAAGTGGGGCTCTTTTCCCATTGGTAGAGAAGGGGGAAAGCTTCAAAGTCAGCTTCCAGTGTCTGGGAGAGATGAAGAGTGTGGGTATCTTCTCCTTGGGGGGATTAGGAGGCAGAGGGGAACACTGGACCAGCCCTTATGGGGAGGGGAGGGCCACCTTCCAGGGCAGTCAGAGGTGGTGAATGGGGGGGAGCAGAGGAGAGGGGTTGGTTGAGGGTAAGGATGGCCACCCATCATGGCACCCTGCCTAGGATACATCTGGTCATTTTCCCCACTGTCAAGGCCACACAGGTAGCTGGAGATACAGGTGGGACCCAACCTTGACCCATGTATCTGAAGCTTGAGGTGGTCAACTCCCACACTCTCCTGCCTGCCTCCTTCGGGTGCTGTTTCAAGAGGGATGTGGAGGCCAGAACAGGGCTGACCTTGCTAGAGGGCAGAGGTCAAAAGGAAAAGGGCCAGAGATGTGGAGTTACTGCTCTGAAAACAGCCAGCCTTATTTTAAATATTAGAGTCCTACTGCTTCTCTTTCAGTGGAAACAAAGAAAAATCTATTAAATTTTTAAGTTGATTCTGTTATCTTTCAAAGTGATAACTCAGGGGACCTATACTTCCTCAAGATAAGTTTTGTTCTTCTTAAAATTCAGTTTTTAATCTTCAAAGCAATGGTGCATGAGGCAGTAACACAGCTTAATGGTGCTGTTCTTATTATGATTTTTCATACCAGTCCCAGGCAAACAGGGTAGGGGCACGTGGATTTTGATGACCTGTAATAAGACGATGATTCAAAAATATGAATTGATCCGGCTACTTCCATGTTCAGCTGCTAACTGAATTTTCTTGGAAAAAGACTTTTAGGCTCAACACTGTGCTGCCAGGACTTCCCAGCGGTCTCAGTGGTAAAGAATTCGCCTGCAGATGTGGGAGACACAAGGGACGCAGGTTCGATCCCTAGATCGGGAAGTCCTCTGGAGTAGGAAATGGAAAGCCACTCCAGTGTTCTTGCCTGGGAAACCCCATGGACAGAGGAGCCTGGTGGGCTACAGTGCATGGGGTAGCAAACAGTCAGACACAAGTAAGCACACACTTGTGTGCACACATAATGTGCTGTCAGTCATGAGCTGGAATGAAATTCAGTTTCAGTTCCTTTATGGGAGGAGCTCATGGGCAAAAATAACATCCCACCCTATCTGTGTTTGAAACACAGGGGCAGCAGCAGTGATACTAGTGAACCCATTAGTATCACTAGGCGTTTTTTAAAAAAATTTTTTGGCTGTGCTGCATGGCATGTGGGAATCTTCATTCCCCCACCAGGGATCGAACCGTGCCGCCTGCATGGGAAATACAGAGTCTTAACAACTGGACTCCCAGGGAAGTCCCTGGGCTTAATTTCAATAAGTGATTCCCGTGTGAAATACTCATGTGTAATCAAAACAAACACTCATTATCCCCTACTATGTGCAACATGCCGGGCCGTCTCCCGTGGTACCCATAAAGACATCTCACCTGTGGTTCCTGTTTCAAATGGAATTTATAACCAGGTTTGGGAGACACGACCAAAGAGGTAAAACAAGCTATCATAAAGGATTTTAAGGATACCTCTTGCCGGCACATCAGTAATAAAAACAGCAGCTACGATTGATGGCTACCCTGAGCCAGGCTCCTTTTAAAAATAACAGCTATGCTGAGAACTAATTCACCAACCATTAAGCTTCCTCTTCTAAAGCATGCAGTTCCATGGGTTTTAGTATATTCACTGAGTCGTACAAACAGCATCCCCCTCTACCCCTGAACGCTCTCATCACCCTCGAAGCAAACCCTGTTCCATTAGCAGTCATTGCTCAGCTCCCCCTGCCCCCATGCATCAGGCTCTTGAATTTCGCAAATGTGATTAATTTCAGGATCTCAAGATGAGGTTATTCTGGACTTAGGGTAGAACCTAAATTCAGTGATGTGTGTCCTCGTAAGAAATGGAAAAAGGAGAAGCACAGGGACCCAGGGATGAAGGTCACGTGGACAGAGGCAGAAACGGCAGAGATGCGGCCACAAGCCCAGGAACGCTGACAGCCGGAAGCCAGGCATGGACGGACTCTTCCTCAGAGCCTGCAGAAGGAGCTGACCCTGCCAGCACCTTGATTCCAACTTCTGGCTTCCGGCCCCCCGAGAGGAGACCTGCTGGTGCTTTAAGCCCTCCAGTGTGTGGTCCTAGGAAACCACACAGGCAGGCCTAGGAAATGAGCACGGCCCATGGCTGGACCCGGCTCCTCAGCCTGCTCCCCTGTCCTTGGCCACTCTGGATGGTCAGCCCCTCTCCTGTGTCACCGAGGGCTTGTGTCAGGGTGGGCACCACTGACTTCCAAGTGCAAAATTCCAGAGCAACTCAGAGCTGCCCACAGGCCAGCAGGCAGCCCAGCATGGTTGATAAACGGCCCATGGGAAACGGGGGACCTTGAAGAGAGCTCTGGGGGGACCTGGAGATGCAGGGCAGCTCGGGAACCAGGTGAGGGGTTGAAGGAGCAGGAAAGCAGGTGAAACAAAGGGCTGAGCATGCTCAGAATGCGTTGACTGAAAGAGAGACACATGTGGATGGACAGCAGGGCCTGCAGAAGGGGGGCAGGCATGGGGCCTGGACAGTGGTCAGCCGCGGGCAAGGCGCTGACCTTGGCTGTAGCCCGTGGGCTGCCCCTGTGGCCACATCACTACCTGCGCTGCACACGCTTTGTGCAGATAACGATGCCGACTCTTCTAGGCACCTCCAACTCCCAGCCCCCTGGACCTGGTTCCTGCTGGCCCCTCTTCCTCTGCTTTCCCCACCTCCATCCTGGCCTTGATCAAATCCACTGGTTCCTTCTCTTGTAACCGCTGGTGACCCCCACCCTCTGGCCCGCAGGATGCTAGCTGCTTTAGGGCTACATCTCCTGCCAGAGGCTTCCACCATCCCGGGCTGCCTCGGACAGAGGCTTCTAGGCTGACTCATAACCTGTGAGGTCCATGCCCACCATCCCTCCCTGCATGGTTCCCTGGGCCCCTCTGCTGAGTTTCTTGCATGGTTCTGTGTGACCTACTTCGTGGCCCTGGCTTTGTTACATTAAAATGATGCCTGGCTGGGCAGGGATGGCATGTGCGGAGGTGATGGATAAATGCCCGTGGAAACACTGTTGAACAAGCCTGGGAGTGAAAAAGAGGCTCTGATGTGTACAGCTTATGGAGCTGTGTGGTTTGGAGTGCAGAGGGTGGCGGGACTTATATGATCAAGCAGTGTTTTTGAAACACGACCTTCTGGAATGTGCGAGATGGTCGCGAAGGGAAGGGTGGAGGCAGGAAGTGTGGGTGGGAGGCAATTTAAAAACCTGGGTGGGAGGGTTGCTTGGGGGTGGCAGTGGGGAAATGGGGAAGGTGTAAGCAGGGGGTTGGGGAGGCAGACAGGGGCTGGGGCCCTGCAGGAGGTATTCAGAGATCCCCTAGGCGCCACACTTAGGAGCCTGGGGTGGGCTGGACCTGTAATGGAAAAGACTCCAGGAAGGGAGCCCGTCTGGGGATGGAGGAGTTGGGATTTGGACCTTCCACGCTTTGAATGAGAGTGGGACCTGGGAGAATTGAGCCTTGACCTTGGGGTCCTGCAGGGTGGGGACCAGAGCAGCCTCGGAGATGGTGTGTATGGGCTCCGAGCCCAGCTGTGGCCCCCACGGATGTTTAAACAGGATGACGGAATGAGTGTCTCCATGGGAAGAAGGTGAAGGGAGCAGAAGAGCCCTGGGCAGAGATGGTGTGGCCTGAGGGGTGAAGGGAGGCCAGTGTGGCCCAGATGAATAGAAGCTACAGGAGCAGAAGATCACAGAACAGAGGTCAAGGTCAAAGTCACTTCACTTCCACTCTAATCTAATTTCTTCCTTAATATGATTTACTACGCTTCAAAGAATTTTTTATTTTAATAAACTTTGGGCTGGCTAGAATTAAATTTCGCTGCCCACCTGATGGCCTGGGGACAGCGCATTGATTCCACCAGCACTTATTGAGCGTTTATAATGTGACAGGTTCTAGGCAGAGTCCAGGGTGGGCCCAGGGCCCTGCCTTTCTAGCAGACAGGACAGCATAGGCAAGGCCATCTCCAGGTGCCTGACTTTTCAGCCCCTTAGACCACTGGGCCCCGGGTCATTTGGGTTGAGCTGTGAGACCTGGAGAACCCACATCCACCTGTACTGGCAACCATTCAAGTCTAGTTCAAAAGCATCAATTTTTTGGCACTCAGCCTTCTTTATGGTCCAACTCTCACATCCATACATGACTCCTGGGAAAAGCATAGCTTTGACTATACATTAGGCTCTCAGCACGTCTTAGATGTGGGAGGCAGCGTGAGATAGTTTCAAGTATTTTTGTTTAATTGAACTTATTTGCTAATTGAATAAGTACACACATTGCTGTGTTCCTTTAATGTTTTCATGTATTTTAATTATGTAATATAAAGTTTACTGCACTAAATTTTATATAATGAAATCGACTATAACACAAAATGCAGGAATACTTCTTGCCTCCCAACACTATTGAAAAATAGTCAACCAACTTATTTTTGAAAAGATAGAGTTGACTAGTGCTGTGGTCCGTGGAATCAGAAATAACCATTATAATGAAAGTAATCATTCTGCGAGTGTGTGCATACCTATGCTCAGGTATTGTAAACCCCACTTAAAAATGCAACTGTCATTACAATGAATGCCTAGTTTACAGCTCTACCAGCTTCCTCATCTATCTTGTGAATGTTTTTCCTTACTTCTGTTCAAGCAAAAAGGTGGTTCCTTAAGAAATGAAGCCTACTTTTAACCATCATGCCTGCAGGGGATGGGAAGACTCTTGGCTTAATCCAAAAATGTGAGTCCCTGAGACTCCTTGTACCAGATTTCTGAGCAGGAACTGAGAGGCAGGGAGTGAGAGAACAAGGAGACATGGTGAGAGACAGTTGCTTCCCTCCAGGATCTCACGCTCTCTCTGGCCAGGGTGGTGTTTGTGAATCAAATCAGGACACGGGGACACGGCTGCGTGGATGCTCCAGTGGGAGTGAGCCAGGACTGGACATCTGTACCATCACAAAANGAGAGGCAGGGAGTGAGAGAACAAGGAGACATGGTGAGAGACAGTTGCTTCCCTCCAGGATCTCACGCTCTCTCTGGCCAGGGTGGTGTTTGTGAATCAAATCAGGACACGGGGACACGGCTGCGTGGATGCTCCAGTGGGAGTGAGCCAGGACTGGACATCTGTACCATCACAAAATACAGCCGCTGAGCTTCTCTCGGGGGGTGAGGGCAGCATTCTCTCCCATCATTGGAACAGTTTGGTACCCATGACCGACAGTGTTGCAGAGCGTCCGTTGGTAAGCACTTGGGAGCAGGAGATGAGGCACGCGGCAGCAAGGGCAAACAAGAGAGAGATCAGGATAACCAGGAACACTGCGCTGAAACCATGCTAAGGAGGTCAGGGCATTTCGGGGAGACATATGATACGGTACAAAACTAATTTACGGCCTGAACTTCCCGTTTGACTTGGAGTCCTTTCAAAGGAAGGATACGCTCCATGGCTGAGCTTGTTGTTATGACCTATTTTCCACGTTGCACTTCATTCCCTCCATTAAAGAGCTGTTTCCTCTTTAATCCCCCTGTCTATTGGGATCTCCAGGCCTTTCTCTCTCCTTATCTGTCCCCTTTCAAGACTCAAATGAAGAAGGATGACTTGTTTGCTTCCTCCCTTTCTTCTCTCTTCCAGGATGGAGCTCTCCCTGCCTGCCCATCTTTGATCAGCCCTGTTTGAAGCAAAGCAGGATGTTCCTTCTCTGCTTTTTCTCTGCAGGACTGTAATCTGCTGGGCTCTAATTAATGCATCCCTCAGGACGCTCGACTTTTCCTCCACATTCCTAGCTCCGAATGTATTCTGGGGTCACACCATATTTCAGTTGATTTTTAATCCCTGTTTCTTTCTCAAACTCTCCCAGGCTGGTGCTACTCCAGTTGCGTCTGTAGGCCCCCTTGCAACTGACTCTTCCGCCGGGGAGCAGCTGATCGAACACAGCTCTGCCCCGGACTGATTCCCCCTTGCAAGGTCACAGTTGATCGCCTTAACTCCGGAATTCCTCTGTTGACGCGCCGTCTGCTGCTTTCGCGGCAACAGCACAAAGATCTAGGAAGCGGACACTCCCCGGAGCGCCGTCCCCATGAGTGAGCTCCCTCAGGCTTCCACCTGGCCTTGGTGGTCGACCCCAGACGCCGCCGCAACACCTGTTCCCCCGACTTTCCCTGAAACCCGGCCACAAGTATTTCACAGCATCCCTCTGCCAAATTGTGGTCTGTGCCTGGTGCCCAGGAGGGAACGATCTCCAGGTGCCAGAGACAGGAGGTGGGCCGCTGAGACTCAGCCCCTCTGGGTAAGCTGGGACCCGTCTGTGTGGGGCCCTGACAGTTACCTGCACCTTTGCGGGGCGGGCCCGGGATGAAGGATGTGGAGTAGGGAGGCAGCAGCAAGGCCAAGCACAGGGGACGGCCCTGTCCTGCTTAGATATCACTCAGGATGCTGTCTACCCAGTCCTTCGTCTTCGTGGTTTAAGGCCAGTTAGTTAATATCACGGGTTCGGCCACCCCTGTACTCGGCTCACCTGCATCCGTGCTCAGTCCGTCGCTTGCTTTGTCTCCTGGTGAGAAGAGGCCCTTTTCATTTTTATGAAGCAAGCAGTTGAAATGCAGATACCTAATGTCCTATTTTTTTTTTTTAACACCGGAAATTGTTTAGCATGGAGCCACATGGACAAAAGATAGTCCCCGAACCCTTGGATGCTGAAAAGCAGCCAACGGACAGGCCTGAGGATGACCTTGAAGGAGGGGCAGCCAAGGAAGGCACGCTGCCAGGTGGGGGCGGTGGGGACAGACGGGGCGGTCCTGAGGAGGGGGCACGGGCTCTCAAGTTGTCACGAGAGGACTCCTGCAGAGGCGAGGCCCACCCACTGCATTACTCCTTTAGGGCGACTGGAGAAGGGGGGTCCACGGTAGCTGTGCTTAAGAGCAGAGTTGTCACCATCAAGGTCACTTACCTGAGACCAGAACAAGCGCTGAGACTGACCGTCGATCCGGAAGAGCCTTGCACGCGCCCGTGGTAGTAACAGTGACCCTGAAAAGACGAGACAGCCGTTCAGTCCCGATGCCTTCCTGCCCACTCACAACAAAACCTCCGCCTCCAATCACCTCACTTTCAGCAACGGAACTCCCTTTGGTGTAAGATATTGAACCAGCGGTCTTAATGTTTCATGCCAACCCCACGTGACCCAGCCAGGATCCATGGCAGGAATATCTGATTTGCTTAAGAGATTATCAGTAGGGTCTTTAATCGCATCCCGGTTTCATTTCCGTCTCTCTGAAACCCTTCAGAAAAGCCCTGATGCAGAAGGTTTGACACAGTCCAGCGGCTGAACAAATCACATGGCCATGGCCATTTCCCACTCATGTAAATTGTCTTTTGTAACGAGACGAGGAACCATATGGGGTACTTGAGCACACTGTGAAATGCAATAAAGTGAGGCCTAAATCTGTGACTTAGGAAAACAGAAAAGGAGATGGGAGGAAGGAGGGGTGAGGGGAGAGAGAAGGTTCCTGGACGAATTGCCCAATTGAGAGCAGAAAGGCTCTCTTGGCAGGAGAGAAAAGTAAGAAGGTCTTCTAAGGCAAAAATCCCTGGGTGGTGACGTGCCTGCAAGATTCCATTTCTTTAATCATGCCACTTGCAAAAAGAAATCACAGCATGGACACCTCCTTAGTGAAGACAGATACCTGTCCGGAATTAAGGCTAATTTTATCGTTGAACAAAGGTCACGTTGCAGCCCCAGTTAAGTGGCTGGCTGGCTAAAGGCACTCAGCGCTCCTTGTTGAAAGCATCCAAAGGCCACCGGCGCGTGGTCCCCAGCACTGAGCTGCGTCTTCCAAGAGGCAGGGGAAGTGGGCGCTGGAGTTCCAGCCTCCGCACACAGCTCCTTCGGTCAGGATTCACTTTTCCAGGGCAGGGCTGGGTGTCCCGTTGTCCTGCCTGACAGAGACAGCGTTCCAAAGACCACCTTGACTGTGCTAAGAAAGGGACTGGAGGAGACTGGGTGGCCAGGAAAATCCAATGACACCATGAGGAATACAAAGAGATACGACGCCCTCTTTGTCAGCGAACCGAGGACAAACTTTTGGGATCATCTGAAAGGCAGCTGGAGGAAGGAGATGGGAGTGCTGCAGGGCATTTGTTCTTTGGACTTTCTCTTGTTGATTCTGGAAGTCATTTACATATTCAGGATACTAACACTTTGCCTGTTACTATGTGAGAAACGTCTTTTTACCTGACTTACGGTATCTTTTGTTGTTCAGACTTTACAGCTCTCCTAAAGTCAAATTGATACACCTTGGGTATTACTTTAGACGGCTTTCTTCAAGGTTACTCAGATATCCCCTCTTGTTTTCTTCTATTTCTATAATCTGAGGATTAGCTCTTTAAATTGGACTTTTTCCTTGGGTAGGTGAGAGGTTGCAGTCTAACTTGCCCTGTGAACCAAGAGCCAGCTGTCCTTCCCCACCTGCTTCCTTTTCTTCGTCCCCTTGTGTATTGAATAGCCACACACGTATCTGGCTCCGCCTCTGTTTTCTGTGCTAGTCCACTGAGGCAGACCTCTCTCAGTCCATTCCTGAGCCGACTCCACAGTTTTAATTCCTATTTTTCTATAGGAACATTTTGATATCAGAGCAAGTTTTCTCTTTTGATTGTGATTCCTTTCACGTACCATAAAATCACCCTTTTAAAAGCATGCTGTTATGGGCATTAGGACCTTCACAATGTTATGCCACCATCACATCTAATTCCAAAACATTTTCATCATCCACAGAAACCTCACACCCATTAGCAGTCACTTTCCATGACGCCCCACCCCCAGCAACCACTAAGCTACTTCCTGTCTCTATGAATTTGCCTCTTCTGTTCATTTCATGTAAGTGGAATTGTACATAATGTGGCCTTTGTGTTTGACTTCCTTCACTTAGCATAATGTTATCAAGGTCCATTCATGTTGTAGCATTGAAGTGAGTATTGGTACTTCATTCCTCTTCATTGCTGGATAAAATGACATTGTGTACATAGGCGTGTCCGACTCTTTGTGACCCCATGGACCGTAGCCTGCCAAGCTTTTCTGTCCATGGGATTTCCCAGACAAGAATACTAGGGTGGGTTGACATTTCCTCCTCCAGGTAATCTTCCTGACCCAGGGATTGAACTCAAGTCTCCAGCATTGGTAGGCAGATTTTTTTTTTTTTTCTGCTGAGCCACCAGGGAAGCCCAAAATGACGTTGTAGGGATATACCAAATTTTGTTTTCCCATTCAGCACTTGATGGGAGTCTGGGCTGTTTCCACTTTCCAGCTATTTTGCATAGTGCTGCCGTGAACATGTGCCTACAAGTTTTAGTGTGGACATGTTTTTGGTTTTCTTGGGTATATACTGCGGTAGGGATATGGTTACAAATGGGTAGGTGGGATTGCTAGATTTTATGGCGGCTCTGTCAACATTGTGAAACACTGCTGAACTTTCTTCCAAGCAGCTGAACCATGTTACATTCTCAGAGTGTGGGAGGAATGTGCAAACGTCACATCCTCGCCCACATATGTTATCGTCTATGCTGTTGATTACACCCATCCTAGTGTATGTGAAGTAGTATCTCTCTGTGGTTTTGATTTTCATAATGACTTAAGATGTTGAACATCCTTTTTTGGGCTGTGTTGCATGGCATGCGGGATCCTGGTTCCCCAACCAGGGATAGAACCCGCACCCCCTGTACTGGGAGCTCGGAGTCCTAACCCCTGGACCACCAGGGAGGTCCCCGAACATCCTTTCATATGCTTATTGGCCATTGGTCTATCTTCTCTGGAGAAAAGTCTACTCAAATCCTTTCCCTGCTTTTTAACTGGGTTTCTGTCTTTTCATTGTTGAACTGAAAGGGTTCTTTATATAACCTGTATGCTGCTGCTGCTGCTGCTGCTGCTAAGTCGCTTCAGTCGTGTCCGACTCTGTGCCACCCCATAGATGGCAGCCCACCATGCTCCCCCGGCCCTGGGATTCTCCAGGCAAGACCACTGGAGTGGGTTGCCATTTCCTTCTCCAATGCATGAAAGTGAAAAGTGAAAGTGCAGTCGCTCACTCTCTGGGATTCTGTAGGCAAGAGTGTTGGAGTGGGGTGTCATTGCCTTCTTCGTATAACCTGGATACTAGATCTTATATGATTTGAAAATACTTTCTCCCACTTTGTGTGTTGTTTTCTCACTTTCTTGATGTATTTTAAAGCACAAAAGTGGATCACTTTGATGAGGTCCAAACTCTCTATTTTTTAATTTATTTGCTTATGCTTTAGGTCCCATATCTGCGAGACCCTTACCCAACCTGAGGTGATGAAGACTTATTTTTAAGAGTTCCGCAAGTTTAGCTGTTACATTTAGATCTTTGATTCACTTTGAATTAATTTTCATAAATGCTTAAACAGGGGTCCATTTTCATTCTTCTGCATGTGAGTATCCAGATGCCCTGAACCATTTGTTAGAAATCTATTACTTCCCTAATTTGTCTTGGCAACCTTGCTGAGAGTGAGTTTTCTTTCGATCTTATTTTTCTTCAAAAGTTTCCACACTATTTTCTCTCTCAGGTGAATTTTAGAATCAAATTTTAAGCTCTGCAGTAATCCTTTGAGTTTTCAGCTTGACTACTTAGAACGTATAGGTCGGTTAGTCAAGATTTGTAGTTTTCAAATAATGAGCTTTTCTATTCACATGCATGGTGTTTCTCTTCACACAATAAAGCCATTTTTGCACCCTGCGGTCTAGTTTTAGATTTTTTTTTGGATGGCTTTGGAACGTTTTCATTAGGCTTATGTCTAGGTATTGTATAGGTGTGTTGATATCTCACATAGGATCTTTTTTTCTATTTCATCTTATGCGTGGTTATTTTTAGCGTAAAGCAAAGCTTTTTCATTTTTTAAAGTTGATATTCTAGCAGACATTGCTGTTGGGCCATCTCATCAGCTTAATAGTTTGTGGCGTATCTTGGGTTTTTCTATTGTTGATTAAACCTACCACAAACAATGAAAGCGTTGGGGGGCTCCTTTTTGACCCCCATACAATGTAGAGGAGTGGGGTGCCTAATGTCCAGGGACAGAGGTGGGAGGGGGAACCACCCATAGAGGGGAAGCATATGTACAAAGATGGGTGATGGGAGAGGAGGATGGTTGAGGGAGGGGGCACATCTGTTTGGCTAGAGGATTCAGGCACAGATGTAGACTCACTGCCCTTCTCCGCCCCCTGGCAAGAACATCCTTTTCAGACAGCACGTGGCTCAGGAAGGGGTGCGTGAAAGGCAGTGATGGGGGACCCTGCATCCAGCCAGGCCACAGGCATCCAGGCAGCCCACGGGGGACCCTTGTGGCCAGTCTGCCTCTTCAGTTTCCACGGCAAGTAACTTTTAAAAGGCTCCATGGATTGCCCCCCACCCCCGACC